>JBAMJV010010626.1:0-20308 GCA_037951105.1 Echinarachnius parma | reverse complement strand
CCCACAATCGCAAAAACGGATCGACGCCCCTGGTTATTTGGCTCTATATAGGGATCTAGTAAAGTTGTTGACATGTGCATGAGTGGATGCTACAATGTGTATTCTATGATCTGACATGTCCACTGAGAAATTTGTGAAATATGGCCAAGTAATAAGCGAAAATGTAAAGTGATATTCAGTATTCATTGCACTGACTTTGTACAAGGTTACGACTATCCAGTAGATAGTTTAAAATCCGAACACTTCAATCGTATATATCTTTTTAACGAAAGGAAAATTTGGAAAAACGAAACATGCCCCTTGCTTCGTTTTGGTATAGAGGGCGCTGCACGAAATAATTTTTTTGTGAGATAATGAAAAACTGAGTGTAAAATTTGAAAGAGCATACAATTTTAATGGCAGAACAAACTTTATTTGATCAAAATCGGTTCAGAAACAGATGAGATATCAATAAATATATCCGATCGGATCATCGGAATAAATCTGGGCCCCAGATTTATTCGATGAATTTTTTTTTTTATTGAAAAAATGCTTACACTTTTTCAAAATAAAAAAAAGAGGTTAAAAAAACCCCGTATAGTTGTTGATGATCTCTCTATTTAATCATTATTTCAACAAGACATCACATGCATTTTTTGTATGAAAAATGGTTGAAACCCATGCTTTTTAAGAGAGTGCCCTATTCTATTGTGTTTTAATGGCTCTTTTAAAAATAATAACAGGCATTTTATACTTAGTCGTTTGTAATTTTCTATACCTTTTGAGCATATGGTGGAGTTATGACTATTAGTTTGTAATGTTATTGTGCAGGTTTTCGTTACTCATGCTCAGCCTTACCAAAACTGTACTACCCCTTTAATATTGGGAAGCCCTTAAACTTAAAGGAAGGTGAGGGGATATCAAAATCGATGGCAGAGCGAGCCGAAAATAATGATTAGTCGATTTAGATGATGTATCATGGTTTTATTAATACGGGTGGTAAGGGGTTCGGTTGGTTCTTTCTCTCTCTTACGCCATAGTGGACTCCTGTTTGACTTGGCGAACCCATCATAATTATCAGCATTATGGAGCTGGTTTGGTAGCGACGGGAGTGGCGAAGTGTGGTCGGACAGATTGGGGGGGGGGGGGGGGCACACACAACTATTTGGGGGACACACCCGAGTATGTATTTCTTTGTTTTTTTCTTCAAAAAATGTCTCCTTATGTTTCTATTGTGTGTGGGGGGGGGGGGGGGGGGGAGGGGGGCACGTGCACCCCCATGCCCCCCCCCCCCCCCCATCACTTTTCAATGCACGTGTGGTCAAAAGCTATATTATAAACCTGACATAAACTCGAAGGATATAAATCAACTTGGGGATAAATTATGCGAGGGATCACCAAAGTGATGCACCATTTTTGGGAAAATTAATTCAAACTTAACGAGCAAAGAGAATGGGATTCTTCCGGGAATCGAACACGAGACCTTCGGATTCGGCTCAGAGACCACACGAGCATTTACAACTAAGGGGTTTCAGGGACGAACATCGCACTTCTATTTAGCTCAGTCGGTGCTGCATGCGCCGGTCACTATTATAGTGACCGGCGCATTTTTAAAAATGCTGTAGTATATAAAGCAATCCGGAGGTTTCGGGTTCAAATCCCGGAGGAATCCGATTTTCTTTGCCTTTTAAAAATGTATATATTTCTGGTCAGTTTCTTTATAATGTTCAGATTCATTTTCATTACTAAAGGCCGGGGGGGGGGGGGGGGGGGGACACGGATGAGGGCGAATTTTGGACCTGTCCAGCGCGGTCACGCCGCGAGCTGTCTCAGTAGAGAGCGACCGTAAAGGGGGTATCCCACTGAGAGGCGAACGTTTTGCGAACGTTAGCGAATTATGCAAATTTGGTATTTCGCCCGAATTCGTTAAAGGTTGCAAAAAGTTCGTTAACGGTTGCAAACGGTCGCAAAAAAATTCGCAAACGGTTGTAATTGTCGCAAACAGTTTTTCTTGTCGCAAAGAAATTTTGGACATGTTCAAAATTTCTTTGCGAATTAATTTTTTCGCAAACAGTCGCAAACGTTCGCAAACGGTCGTTAAACGGTGTCGCTAACGTTCGCTAATGATTCGCTAATGCTAGCGATTACATGACCATATGGTTCCTCAATGCAATCGACCCATTGAGCGGCGAATGTTTTGCGAACGTTTGCGAACGTTTGCGAATTTTGGATTCGCCAACTTTTCTGACAAATGTTGGCAAAAATCAAGGTTGGCAGAGGCAAACCCTGCTTTTCGCTAACATTCGCTAAAATGTTGCAAATTGTCGCTAAATATCGCAAAAAAGTCGCTAAATGTCGCTAATGGCAGAGGAAAAGTTGGCGAATCCGAAATTCGCTATATTCGCTAACGTTCGCAAACGTTCGCCTCTCAGTGGGATACCCCCTTAAGGGGGATTTTGGAACAGCAAACGGCGCGGCGTCGCGAACTTCAAACGAGTTAGTGGGTCTTGACCTCGGCAAAACTGCAACATGGGAATTTTCTTCGGAATTCTGTTTAGGAAACTCCCCTGAACAACATAATAAAAGTCCTAAGAAATCGAAGCTAGGGAAAGTGGTTTAATTTGCATTATAAAGATAATTAGCTAATTTGCATATTTCTGAAATGTGGTCAGGGGTCATTTTCTATCTAGGAATAGTACAATATTGATAAAAAAACGATTATGCTAGGGTAATTTAGGGCAAGGAATCCATTAAAGGAACTACAGCGTCTAGATGGCCTAATTTTCACAATTTGGCCATTTAAGTCATTTCTCATGAAATCAAGCAATTTTGGGGTAATTAGTAAATATCTAATTGTCCTGGGAACGCCCATTTTAAATCGCCAAAATGTGACGTCATCTAAAGAACGGACTAAAGAACTAAATTCTGTAGATGACGCGTCATGACGTAACCCAATGAATTGTCAATCACATGTCGATCACGCTGCCGATTCCGGACCCTAAATGTGGGTGGGGCGTAAACTGGCTGCTAAGTGAGATTTGGCATCAGAAAACTAGTCTTAAATCACTACTGTGTTTATTTTCATGGATTTTGTTTCGGCAGACGTATGTTTCAAGTCATCAAGTGTCAAAGTAGGCCTACGTTGTATTCTTTAGGTCCTTTAACGGTGCTCATTTGCATGTGTCGTATGGGCAACGCCCTAAAAGCCAAGATGGCTGCCCCTAATTTGCATATTTATGAATATTATTGGTTTTCAGTGGTTACAGCCTCTAATATTAACATAATATAAGAAATAATTCCAGATTATTATTTTTCATTCATGTTCTAAATTTATGTAATGAAGCTATATCAGATTAGTTGCCACCTTGGCAACCTCTATCAATTCATATAATTTGCATAATTGGGTTAATTACCTAATTTGCATATTCCCCCAAATTGAGTATATTGGGAGCCCCGAAAGTAAAAATGACAAGTTATACCACTTTTCCAAGGTTTTGGATGGCAACATGTCCATTTTTATACTTATTTCCATATAGCACCATGGCAACCTTCTTAAATCCAAGATGGCTGCTCCCCAAATTACACATGTAATGATACACGACTTCATTCTTTTGGTTATATTAGAACAATATTTAATTTTTGACTCTCAATTATTGGAATTAGCAATTGGAATAGTTAAATTTCAATGTAGTTGGTTGCTAACAGTCCCTAACAGTAAACAAATTATGCTCTCATAAAATAAATGCCGTTAAAGTGGCAAATAGCAGTTTCTCCTTTAAAATGCCAAAGACGACCATATTGGATTTATGTGGGTTGCCAAGGTGATACGTCGAATTAGGTATCATAAATGGATTTCCTGCCCCCCCAAAACCTTGGAAAACTGGTATTTCTCGTCTTTTTTTACTTTCTGGGTTTACACTATCCACGATTTTACGGAATATGCAAATTGTGTAAATAATCCAATTATGCTAATTATATGCATTGCTAGAGGTTGCCAAGGCGGCAACCAAGCTGAAGTATGTTTGATATACATTTAGAACATGATTAAAGAAAAAAAACACCTATAATTATTGCTTATTAGAGGCTGTAGCCACTGAAAACCAATAATTTGCAAATTAGGAAGCAGCCATCTTGGATTTCAGGGTTTTGCCCATATGGCACCACTGACCTCTACTTAGTAGAGGTCAGTGTATGGCACTCACAAACGAGCACCGGAAATGGATTCCTTGCCCCAAAATTATCTAGATAGAAAATGACCCCTGACCTTATTTCACAATTATGCAAATTATATAGCTAATTATCTTTATAATGCAAATTAAACCACTTTCCCAGCTTCGATTTCTGAGGACTTTTTGTATGTTGTTCAGGGGAGTTTCCTGAACGAAATTTCGAAGAAAAATCCCATGTTGCAATTTTGCCGAGGTTACCCCCTAATATTTGCTATTAACTGGACTAGGTCTATTGAGCGGCATCTGTCGGTTGTCTCATACTCATAGCTCTATACAGAGCAGTTACTTTGGAAGAAAATGAGACCCTTGACTCTTGAGAGTGGCCATCGCGACTCCGAAAAAGGGGGTCTCCAAATCGGCACATGCCTACCCGTATTGCCAATATACGTGAGTGCCCCCCTCCCCCTCCTCCTGGGGCCGTTCGTCAAGTTTGTATCATCAGTAGACAATAAAAGGTACCATTTCAGGGGTGGATGATCGATGGGGGTGCATGCAAAACCTATTCCCTTGTATCTCCACCCCACCCCAATGACACTGCAATGTGCCAACACAAGACAAGGTACTATCGTACGAAAAGTCAATACAATATTGGCTTACACAAATCAAAGTTCATATTTGATGAAAACAGGTTCTATCTTGTCATGGTTCAGACCCGGGGTTCTTTTCAGATCCACCTAAAATGATCAACGTGAAATTGTTTACTACGCTTTATGAACACTGCATTGCATTTGTATAGCCGCGATGACATGCAATTGTACATGCACACGTGGGCATTTGTCGCGTGGCCTTGTTTACAACAACGCCATATTGTGCACCCCCATTATAAGCCCCATTTATACACACAGTACACGGCACGAATACACATGCGCTGCACACACACACAGTGTATACAGATATATGCGTGCAGATGAAACGTAACGCCGAGCAAGAATTTTCTGAATTGCGCCGCCCTATTTTTGAGTCTTCAAATCCACCATGAGTGATGACGAAATCGACAGAGAACTCGACGGTGAAAGTGATGTAAGTATGACCAAGGAAATACACTGAATTTACAGTAGTACTCGTTTGGCCTAAGTTTTGCGCAATTTCTCAATAGTATTCGCAGGACGAACTCGGCGGAGACGAAGGGTAATCGCTCTCAGGTGAGTGTAGTACACAAAGTACCACATTCTCAATCTACACCAGCAGTATACATACAGCATGCATCAAGTTAGCCATGTGTGTACGTGTGTGTGTGTACAGACTACAGTATAGTATACGAGGCTAGTTGAACTGAGCTCACCGACATGACATGCCAGTGTTTGGTATGTCCATGTCATATGTCGCCTCAGCTCAGCCCGTTGGATGATTGGCATTGGGTATGGCCATCAATGTAATTCATGTAGCTGTAGTGTAGGACATGTTGGAACAGTTGACTCATAATATTCACTTGACACTCACAAGTTTGGGCTTAGTTTAACTCTAGTGAACGCTAGCGCGGAGCGCTAGCGTTCTAGGTCGGGCTGATAAGTGATAGTGCCCCCGAATTTATCATTTTATGTGCACGATAATTGTGCTTAAAATGATACATATGATACGGTACTTACCACCGATTAGACGATACATATGTCAACGCTCGAAATTAACTTTTTTTGCTGGTGGCCCGGTCGGGCCAGTAAAATTAGTATTTTTCCAAATTTGGTGGCCCGAAACCAAAAACTACTGGCCCGAAAAAAATAAGGAAAAACAAAAGTAAAATGAATACAATAAGTTCCATATGAATAGTTTCAGGGTACTAGGCAATACTTTTTATTTTTCATTCCCCTTTGTTTCATTGTAAGATGAATTAAATAAACATGAATTAGGATGAATGTGTGTACGTGTGTCATGTCTTTTTATTCATTGTCTTCATCAAAAAATCACAGCGATTGAATACACACGGGTGACAATTTCACCAGTCATACATAGTCAGGGTCTAGGTGACAAAACAAAAATAGTAGAAAAAGAGAAATTCAATTTGACCTCAAAATTCTGTGCAGAGTTGTCTGAACACCTTGTACAAAAGACATATTTTAAAATTGTGATATATAGTAGTAATATATGAATATTCATGAGCAGCATATATGAATATTCATGATGCTCATTAGATATGCAAAATACGCAAAATAACTGAAAATACTAACCACGATTTTTAATATGAAACTTTTTTTTATAACAACTGGTTAGAAAATGAGTACTGCTGCTCAAGAATGTATGAATATTCATTAGCAGCAGTGTTACTTGCTCAATTAACTTGTAACTTTTTAACTAACCAATTAGTCCAATATTTTGTATGTGAGAAAAGGGTATAAGTTGCTGAATGCTACATTTAAAAGCAAGCTCTTGTCATGCCCTAGACAGGACTAAACGGGCCACCAAACTTTGAAATATGAGTTTTTTACTGGCCCGACAGCAATTTTTGGTGGCCCCGGGCCATCGGGCCTATGCTAATTTCGAGCATTGCATATGTGATACAACTATGGGGTGGATCAGAATGATGATTTTTTTGCTCCATTCTGCATAAAAATGAGTGATTTATGCAGCTCATCGACTTCTTTCCGTGTCGTATCGCGACTTCTGAACGACCAATGATTGCGCTATAGTCTTCATTCAAGTCGCCCGCCGATTCCAAGTAAACGACAGATCGATCTGACGCGTAAGTCTGTACGGCCACTAAACGCGCACGTCAGATCTGCCGGAATCGGCGGGCGACTTGGATGAAGACTAAAGCGCAATCATCGGTCGTTCAGAAGTCGCGATACGACACGGAAAGAAGTCGATGAGGTGCATAAATCACTCATTTTTATGCGGAATGGAGCAAAAAATCATCATTCTGATCCACCCCATAGGCCATAGTTGTATCACATATGTATCGTCTAATCGGTGGTAAGTACCGTATCATATGTATCATTTTAAGCACAATTATCGTGCACATAAAATGATAAATTCGGGGGCACTATCAGCCCGACCTAGAACGCTAGCGCTCCGCGCTAGCGTTCACTAGTTCACCGCGACGAAACACGTGTTATACTATATCGACAAATCATGGCCTCTGATATTATTATTGTCATTTTCACTGTCGGCATTCTAGCGCTAGACGCTATGATTGCCGTCGCCGGTGCGGGGCAAGAACACCGCCAGTCACGAGTACTCGTGACTTACGGAAAATCAGTTCACTGCCAATCACTGAAAATCAATGTATTTTCGCTTTTTTCACAAATTTTGTAGCCTTATCAATAGGGCTACTCTGATATATTAACTCACCGATCTCGTGTGTCCCTCTAAATGTCATTCTGTAATTACGGCGATTTGGGGTAATTTCCAACGATTTTCATCACTCTTCGTCGGTCGCCATTCAAACTGCCGTTAATGTGCACATATGCAATAATTACGTCATCGCACTGGACCGATCCATTAAGTTAAGACAGGGGTGCAAGCCTCGTCTCAAGATAGCTAGCACATATTAAATAAATTTAATAAATTTAAATTTAATAAATTACCTTGAAAGTGTGAATGTATTAATTTTAAAAATGCTCTTCAAATCATATAAATCAAAGGGAAGCCAAACACTGGCTACTGTTACTGATAAGTGCATATTAGCATAATACCTGTCACTTCTAGGCCCTGTTGCAGAAAGAGATACAATTGATTGTGAGTCTGAAAATTTGCCATTTCAACCAATCAGATTTGCGCATTTAGAACACCTGATCTGACTTACAATTACAATCAATTGTATCTCTTTCTTCAATAGGGCCCAGATCATATATTTCCTTTTGGGTATCGCCAACAAGGGAAATAATCTACTCGCTGGAGGCTGCCTTGTTTTTGGTATAATTCCATCCAGTGCTACTGTAGAAGTGCACACATGCTATATACCTCACATCCAACCGAGTAGCGAGTACACATTTATACACCTAGGTGGATAAATTGATGTCTCGATAAACATGTAATAGTTTTGTGATCTTCATATTCATTATGTTTTTTTATTTCTGCTCTCTTAGATTCCAACTGGCCATAAAAGAGATCTGTGCAACATGTGTTCAATCCTACATTGATTACAGAATTATGTGTCACGCAATTTCAACAGTATACATATATGAGATATAGACCCTATAGCAACTTCCCAAATGTTCTGGTGCAAAATATCTTTCAAGGTGTGCAAGATAGGTATATTCAGGGCTCGACACTCACACTGGCCCGCTGGCCCGGGGCCAGTGAAATTGCACTTTGGGCCAGCAAAAATGTATAAAAGTAATATTTTGGTGGCCCGATCGGGCAAGCAGATTTTCAACCTGACATTGACAAAATAAGAACATCTTATTTTCTTCTATGTCATGCTTCATCTATAATCAAAGGAAATAAGAAAGAGTGATATTGAATAGTAAAATGTTTACTCATTAACCCCTTGACCACGGGAACCGAGTGGGTTGTGTACAAAGTCTGTGGGGATTTCATAAATTCGTAGGGAACGGGTTAAATAACATTGTTGGGGCCAGTAAGAATAGGGGAATGAATTATTTTACTGGCCCGATCAGGCCACTGAGAAAAAAGTTGAGTGTGGAGCCCTGGTATATTGATCTTACCAGCAATAGTGTGCGTCTTTACTTACATAACTTTAGAAAACAATATTTGATTCATGAACAGTATGGAAGTTTTTATTATGTGTACATTGTTTGAAGTAATTCACTAACATCTTTTCTTTTGACTTTAGACGGCATTAATTGGCCATTCCAGCCATTTACATTAGATCCAGAAAGGTGCATGCAGCTACATGTACCATTCATAGCCTTCAGTTTCTGTACAATGTGTGCAAACAATGGTATTATGGCAAGATTATGTTTATCATACAGTGCCGATATCCATTATATGCTTTCAGACAATGTTCTGTTCAAATTTGAAGAAGAGATTATAATTTATCTGAACTGTATAAATTGTTTATACAGTGCGAGTAAAAAAAAAACAACAACGAAACCTGACTTTAATAGCTTTTAAATCCACAAGTGTTAACTTATACATACGTTGATATCGGTATCATGTTAAAACTTGTGAAGTTGCCTTTAGAATGATATATCATTCACTTTGATCAATTTACGCTTCATTGAACACTACCTTATCAAAGTCATGCAAAAACAAGTTTGCAGTTGTCTTGTTCTATCATGAATGGAAGCGAAATCAGACAACAGATGCAGCCATTCACAAAACAAGAAAACTGCAAGGTTGGACACGGATAGTTTTTGCATGTCTTTGGATAATTAGGTCGCGTTCGGTGAAGCGTGAAGTGATCAGAATGTATGATATATAATTTTAAATGTTATTTCCAAAACTTTATCATGATACAAATAATAACATAATATATGTTTAGAATTATGTATTTATTAGCTAGTAAAGTCCGGTTTTGTTGTTTTTGACTCGCAATGTATATAGAAGATCTTATATTAATTATGTACCTATTTAAAAGTGAATTCATGGTTTGTGATTGCATTTTTTATTTGTGTTTTCAAAAGAAACGTGTAAAGACAAAAAAGAGCCCATCTAATTAAAGTGTATATCTTCATGATGACAAAGTTACTGAGAAATTGATGCAATTTTAATGAGGTAGATGACCCAATTGATATTCATGCTATTCATTAAATGGAGCTGCTTTTCAATCCCAATTACATTGGATACCTATGAATTTTAGAAATGATAATTATACATTTTTCCATGGGCTATAGTAAGCAAATTTGTGGCTACAAAATTATTAGCACAAGTCCAACCTCATAATGTTTGCAATTGTACCCATGTACATGGAGACACATTAGTCACTTGTAATAAATAAATACATTCAGATATCTTACTTCTGACAGATTTTCAATGGATGCAAGTTTACGTGCTCAAAACCGTTCATTCATAAATAAGTTCAACTTGTAATTGAATGCAATTTTTTGTTCTCAAAACCAATCATTGTATTTTATTTTTTCTTCATGCTATCTAGGCAGAGAAACGAGCCCACCATAATGCACTAGAGAGAAAGAGGAGAGATCACATCAAAGACAGCTTTTCCATGCTCAGAGACTCTGTTCCAAGCCTATCGGGGGAAAAGGTGAATATATATTTCAGCTTGCATTTTGTCTTAAAATTGTAATTAACTCTATGAGCAGTACTACAACCAATTTTCAACCAATTTCAACCCATGAAGCATGAAACAGTTATAGATTGGCACATATATTTCATTAAAGGTGCACCTGTAAAGTGTCAGATATGTCCAAATGATGTGTGAAAGTTTCATTGAAAAAGAACACTGCTTTCGTGGTTAAAAAAACCAAAATATGCGTCAGCTTTTACAACGAATTACTGTATGACGTCTATGAGGTTTATGACCGTTCATTAACGCTCTTGAGCTGAATGATGGATATCAGCATACTAAAGGGGCATTTGAAAAAATCTAACCCTATTTTATTCTTCTCTTAACAACACGGTAGAAGTCTGAAGAGAACGAGGAAGCTCCAAGTAATTTTCGTGGAGTTAGACACTTTACAGGCATCCCTTTAATACAAAAATTGGTGTTACTCCCAAGTGGGACGAAGGATGACCTTGAACTTGGTGCATTAAAAACAAATTCCAACTTTTTAGGGCGCTTGACATAAAACGACTTGACAATCGTGCTAATTTTGTTTAGATCTGTTGAGGAAGTGACAGTCTTTAACACTACAAAATATTGGAGCCTAACGTTACATCATGTTGAAGCTATGGGCATCCAAACATGCTTTTAAAAACTTGACACTTAATTAACGCCATTTTTGGTGACCTTGTGTGAATTAAAGTCTAATCTGCGACATAATGAATACACCTTGTAGGGATAACGAAAACAAAACAAATTTGTTTTAAATTTGTTTTATTTTTTATTTTTTAAAATTTACATTTTGGATATATCCGTCCGTTTGTACTCGGCTCATATATCCGGATATCAATATATCTGGTTTGACTCGGCCCTAGTTGCTAGGCACTGCCATTTCTTAGCAACCGTAAGACTTTGGGGCAAAAAATTTGGTTTTCCGTCAGACAATTGGGAGAAGAATTGGTGTGAATTTTAGCAAAATCGTAACTGGTCAGGTGACACCCATCAGTTGATTTGACACTTATCGAATGAGCTTGTGATGGGTTATATTTTGTAAATTATGAAATGAAATAAATTTCTGCTAAAATATACTGCAGATTGCAGATACTTGTAAACTATTGACAACTACATATAGCATTACCTTGCTTTGTTTTTGTGTATCAGTACTGTGCCGGCTACCCATAGCCGGTTTTCGTAACATTGTCTTGCCATAACCAGGAGGAAAATATGCGTCTTTTAAAATCAGAATATTTGTCAAATTGTTCTAATTATTTCGATTATTTTGAAGAACTCGAGTGAGAGTTGTGTGGTGTGTGGATCGTAATCGTGACAACATAACAGTACATTATGTGATAACTATTTCCTTCTGCACATATTCATTTCTTCAGTCATCGAGAGCACAGATTCTGAACAAGGCAACAGACTACATCCAGTTCATGAGAAGGAAAAATAACTCCCACCAGACGGACATAGAAGACCTGAAGAGACAAAACACAACCTTAGAGTCACAAAGTAAGTATAGTGCCCAAGAAATGGCCATTTGGAAGATGCTCATCCCATTTTAAAACCCTTTGATATGAGGTTGAAGTTGTCACTGAAGTGCTAAAAAATGTTGCTCTTTATCATTTGAACTGTTGTAGAAGATTGTTTTTAAGTATTAAACTTGATTGAACACGTGTCCCTTATGACTTAGACTGTGTAACCTAAATCTACATAAGTCTCCAGTGGTTTGTTGTTTGTCAGATGTATTTTAACTATTGACTTGGTGTTAATTGTTAAAAAGTAGATTAAATAAGAGTCCATATTCAAATGCCTTTTACAATTATCAATGTGCCCTAATAAGGGGAGGGCCAACATCGAAAAAGTGGCTTCCTTAAGGACTTAGGTTGCCAGATCTCCACAACAAGTTTAAACCAATTTTATTTGCAAGTATTTTTAGTGAGACAAATTAATTCAGAGGTCTACCTCAACAAATTTGTTGCGAACACCTCCAAATCCAAGATGGCGTCCAAAAAAGTAGCCGTTTTGACTTGCTATAGATTATTGGCAAGATTTCACAAACAACACCTGGAATAAGCATGATTTTGCAGTCATATTGAAGACAATCAAATTTCCTATAATCTGATACCAAACACAATGGGTTTCAGAATATGTAACACGGTCATTTTTAGCCCCAAACTCAAATTTTAGGCATTTTTTCCCAAAAATATGAAATTATTGATTTACATAATTCGGCTAAAATCGATAATTGCATTAGCAGTTGAATTAATACTTTTCGAAAAACTGTCCAATTATATCAACAATACTCTCTAAAAATGTCAAGTGTATATTGTATCTGAACAAAAAGTTACAGTTCTTGGAACTCAGCATTTGATATCGACAAATACAGCAAATATGTACGATTTCGAACACTATACAGGGTGCCCCAATAAATGTAATTCTTGTTTACGGACTTTATTCAAGAATTTCTCCTAAATAATGACATATTGTTGATACCTTTTTTAGTAAAACCTTCAGTTTTCTTCTTTTATGTCATAAATATGCGGCCATCGGTTTGCAATAGTACATGAAAATAGTGTATCGGTAATTTCACTGCAATGATAAATCCATCATGCAAAGTGCATAGTCCAATATTCGAATGGGAGGCGCTCGTCATTTACAGTTATATTTACCATATCTGGATAATTATGTTTTTTAACATGATTATTATTCGGAACACCACAGTTAGCTAGAATTTTCCAGGGTTCGGAAAACACTTTGAATAGGCTATTAGGTTTGACTTTGGGTAACTTTTTGTACCACCATGTACATTTGTAACCATAGTAACAACAACAATAGAAATAGAATAAATCATATATCTGGCTAGTACAAGCCGCATTATGCACACTAATTTTCGCGTGAACATGGAGGAAAACAAATCACATGTGAAATAACACCCTATAGCTGCTATTTTTAAGTTTTTAAAGTCAATATTGGTTGATTTGGTATTTTTTTGTCCATAATCGGCTGTTGTTACCATGGTTACACGAGTACAGTGTAGTGCAAAAAATGTAACATTCGGCTTGCTGAGGCTTTCGGTGTTGTGCATATTAGTTTAGCAAATGAGTTTGTTTTGTTTTAATACTGAGTCAGACAAATTGTATAGACCTTTATGGTCTCCAGGTACATGTAATAAGATATGAAGGGCATGAAGGGTGCGTTCCTCGCGATCAAGATGGTGTTCGAAGCTAGATACGCTCTGCACATATTACAGTATGTCCCGAATATTGTGTACTATATAGTAAGACACTTATTACAGATAATGAGCATGATCTTGATACTGTTTTAAACACATCATGGACACCCAGTATGATTCGAATTCGCAATACGCATGGCATGCGCGTCAGTATGCAGCTGACTGGAATGCTCCACGTGGAGTGGAATTAAGTTCATTTTTAGCGTTTGATTTATGATAAATGCAGTTAAACAAATACAGGACAGACACGACATCTACGCAGACTACATAATGATGGTGAAATATTCATCATATTACACGAAATGGTGTTTCTTTTTGTATTTTTTCATAACTGGAATTGAAGGTGTCCCGAGATTGACGCAATCATTTGGTTTACAAGACCTCTTATTAAGATTACACATTTTTGAGACACCCTGTATAGCATGAGAAATCATGCAAAACTACCCATTTTGTGGATAGCTAATGCTGACTTCAAAGTACTATAACTTTTTGTTCAGATACGGTATGCATTTGAAATTTTCAGTATTGTCGATATAATTGAACAGTTTCCTGAAAAGTATTAAAATGACTGCTAGTACAATTATCGATTTATACGTAATTATGTAAATCAATAATTTCATATTTGTTGGGAAAAATGCATAAAATTTGAGTTTGGGGCTAAAAATGACCGTGATACATATCCTGAACCTCACGGTGTTTGGTATCAGATTATAGGAAATGTATTGTCTTTAAAATGTTTAATGTTGATATAAGGTGTCGTTTGGGAAATCTCGCCAATTATCTATAGCAATACAAAACGGCTGCCTTTTTGGACGCCATCTTGGATTTGGAGGTGTTCGCAACAAAATTTTAGAGGTAGACCTCTGAATTATGTTGTCTCATTAAAAATACTTGCAATTAGAATCGGTTTAAACTTGTTGTGGAGATATGGCAACCTAAAGTCACTTTTTTCGACATTGGCCCTCCCCTTATAATGGTGTTCTGTTGGTATTCCGATATTTGTATATACCGAGAATTTTGTGTTATATCGATATCGCCAGTGCTGCTTTTGAGGAAAAACAGATATACTGACTTACATTAAGATCCTCTAATATTTGAAACATGTTGAATCCTCTAATATTTGAAACATGTTGAATGTATTACTTGTACATGGTTTAGTACCTCCACTTGCTCTTACCTGACCCTGGAAAAGCAATTAAAAAAAGGACAATATATCCCGTTGCACAGGGACTCGCTCTATTAACTGACTCACTAACTGCAATGCTTTACACGCTCTGCTTGATCATGTACAAACAAATATGTATTGGCTTATTGGCAATATGCTCTGCCCTGTATATCGATGGAGCTTACTTTCCATGGCTCCTCATGAACTTGTGTTGCTTATTTGCTTGTTGTCTAATGAACTTGTGTTCTTTTCCTGCTTTCCAATCTTTCCAGTTCGTGTCCTGGAGAGATCCAGCACCGGTGAAATTGGCAAAGCCAACGGCATGTTTCTTGCCGCCGGAAGGAAGGGCTTCGATGGCAGCTCCGACTCCGAACCTGACACCACCTCGGAGAAGCCGTCCAAAGGTCACAAATCGCGCAACAAGAGGTTAAAAACGGGGGAGTCCTCTTCCAGTTCCAGCTCCAAAATTATCAAAATAACAGAGAGCTCGCTCAAGAGATGATCCATTAGGAAAAGATTTTTACTACTAGTATATATATATCCTGTGCTTTTTTAAATGAAAAGCAATTGTGTCTGTGAATATTCAACGTTGTGTAAAACCATGTCCCTTTTTTAACGATGTTCCGTGTGGTGCCATGCTCCAATGTCTGTATTGGCAGTCCTTTGTTTTTAGTTGAATATAAAACAGCTTGTGTACTGAAAGTGAATTTATTTAATGTTGAACATTGAACAAGTTGTACAGTTAGACCGGCAGCCCAGAGGTCTTTTGTGCATCGAAAAGCATACTGATTGCTGAACATATGAATATTTAGAGGAGAATGTAACAAATCTCCCTGGGTGTATGATATCCGTGGATAAAGGGGTCCTTTGCGCCTCCAAAAGTTGACCCCTGGGGATTGTCCGATGCTTCTATTTTGTGCGATTGTACCGTGTTAATCGTCGCTCACGACTCATCACGGCGGGGGTAAGCACATCGTAGACAATGGAGAAATCACTGATGCATGTTACCTTCTTCGAACATTTTACGTTGGCTGTTTTGAAAGACGAAATACACGTTGAACGCATTGGGGATTATACCCTAAACCTCTTGCGAGTTAACAAGTATGTCTTACAGATTACAGAATACATATTTGATACAAAATTCTTCCGTTAGATTACTCTAAAGATACTTCTGAATGTTGAAAATTGACTCCCCAAATTGATCTTTAAAAAACGGAGCTTCCACTTTCAGATATTATTTTTAAGTACGTAAAAGTTGTAAATCAACACAGATAAAACACTTCTGCACATAATCCGACTTAAAGGGCAGCTAATTATGTGTGTATGGCACTCAAGCTGCATGTAGAGGAAATGTTAGTGATATAGATAAATCAATGCGAGGAAACTGATTAAATAGTGGCCAACTGTTTATAGTGGTCACTCAGTTCTTGTTACCCTACAACGTACGTTACATGGGCACTGCTAAAAAAGACATGGTGGGGAACTATAGGATGGGGCGTTCCCTAAACACTTCCATGTGGGGAGGGGAGCTTTGGACCCCTGGATACGTGTATGGGGCGTTATAGTTATGTGCCGTGATCGATGCATGAGGTGGTGTGAACGGCACAACTTTGTGCATTGGATTAGGGCCCGTCCCTGTCTCCGGCGTCTCTATCTACTTTATTATTTCTCGCTCAGCTCATGTTGTATCGTTACATTGTAGGCTACTTGTTTGAAATGCCGAATAAATAATAATAATAACATTTTAAAAATAACTACCCTATGCCCCCCCCCTCCCCACCCCCCCCCCCCCCCCCCCACACTTACCCGTAGCTGTGCCATGTGCTTATAATGGAATTAATCTATGTAGATTAGACGGGTTCATATTTAATGCTTTTAGAAAATCATTTGTGAGTGGAAGATGTGTTAGACCCTGTTTTGATCATTGGGTTCATTAACATGTACCTATATGGCCTTTGGCATATTCCTATTTGCTACCAATATGTATTCTGTGATCTGTAAGACATACTTGTTAACTCGCAAGAGGTTTGGGGTATAATCCCCAAATGCGTTCAACGTGTATTTCATCTTTCAAAATAGCCAACGTAAAATGTTCGAAAAGGTATCATGCATCATTTCTCCATTGTCTACGATGCGCTGACCCCGCCGCGGCGAGTCGTGAGCGACGATTAACACGGTACAATCGCACAAAATAGAAGCATCGGACAATCTCCAGGGGCCAACTTTTGGAGGCTCAAAGGACCCCTTTATCCACGGATACACCCAGGGAGACTCATATTTTTGGATTTGTTACATTCTCCTCTAAATATTCATATGTTCAGAAATCAGTACGCTTTTCGATGCACAAAAGACCTCTGGGCTGCCGGTCTAAGTCCACAAATGAGACAGAACGAAAAGACAATAGCGAAGGGGGTCAGAGGTCAAGGCCCATATGCAGACTGCGAATTTTTCATGAATGAATTTGACATTTGGATTGATACAGTTTTTGAATTTATAAACAGATTATTCCACATGAAAGAATTGCATAGAGCTTTTCTTGAGAGTGACAAACATTTTCTTATTAATATTTCATGAAAACCAATGGAGTTTATACTTCAATATATTTGTCATGAAAACCAAGGGAGTTTATACGTCAACATACTTCCAAGAGAGTATTATACTTTAGATTTACTTTTTAATGAAAACCGAGGGAGTATTATCAAATGTGCATTGTTATCACGTAGAGAATCAGTTTGAAAGTGACTGCGACATGACAAACTCTCACAAGGGCATTTGGGGAATGTGCGCTAGGCAGTGTCATGTTGCCAAAATCAGGCGGAATAGTGCGTGAATGCATCACTCTTAACCTGCTCCCTACTAGATTTTGCAATCCCCATAGAGTTAATATCTATAGGGCCCACGAGGGTCCATATTGATAAAACCAAGCTAGCTTAGTTCCATGATAAGTGTATTTCAAATGTAATGTTACAGTTTAGTGAGCAAGAAACCGTTAAAGGGGTAGTTCAGTTTTGGTATGGAGGGCGCTGCACAAAATCATTTTTTTGTGAGATAATGAAAAACTGAGTGTAAAATTTGAAAGAGCATCCAATTTTAATGGCAGAATAAACTTTATTTGATCAAAATCGGTTCAGAAATGGCTGAAATATCAATAAATATATCCGATCTGAATAAATCTGGGCCCCAGATTTATTCGATGATTTTAAAACAAAATTTAAAAATGCTAATACTTTTTCAAAAAATGTCATAAGAGCTTTTTAAATAGTTGTTGATGATCTCTCAATCTAATCATTATTTCAACAAAACATCACATGCATAATTTTGTATGAAAAATGGTTGAAACCAATGCTTTTTTTTAGAGAGCACCCTAAAGCTCAGCCTTACCAAAACTGTACTACCCCTACTAGACCCCAACTAGGGTTTGCTGGGTAAGTTTTGGGTACCCACTAAGTTAACCCTAGTTAGCAACTAAAAAGATCGTGTGTTTAATTCTTACTATGCCATCCCAAAATAGACTTGGCATGCAACTAAGCTGGATAGATTTTATGAATATGGGCCCAGTTGCCCGTAGGCAGTGGGTTAACCTATTGCCTACTAATTTTTGCAATCCCCTTAGAGCTAATACAGGGCCCACCAACTTCCTGTAGGCAATGGGTTAACCTGTTACCTACTTGATTATGCAATCTCCATAGAGTTAATACAGGACCCCTCAGGTTCCTGTAGGCAATAAGTTAACCTGTTCGCTACAAGAATTTGCAATTCCCATAGAGTTAATACAGGGCCCACCATCACAGAAATAACTTTTTGTTTACCCTTCATCCGTTTGTATACGTGTCAACAAAGTTACTAGATCCCTTTATTATAATTACACAGTCATTGCAACACATTTTTGTCACATATTGTCATATTTTAACTAATTGGTAGGTTGTATTGAATATGTCTGATAAAATAGCCTACCCTGTTCTTATTCTGCTAATTATGTGTGTGATAAAGATACAGTAACAGGAGGATTATGTGCCCATTTGGTTGACTATCACATTGCTTTTAATGTGCGTATCAAAGGCTCTCAAGTTCTCCATAGATAATTACTGTAGCTGGTCGCTTTTTAAAATTTATTCTGAAGCTGGTCTCTGCTGATGAGACAGAAAGCTTGCTACAAGATAGGACTTAGATTGCATGTGACTACATTTAGCTGCAACTGGTCTACATATTGTATAATTTAGATATGAAAAAAAAACTACTAACATTGGGTCAGTCTATTAAAGGATATTCTCATAAACTTTTACAAGAAGTTTAAAATGGCTGCAAGAACTGCATATTTTGTTGCATGTCTTGTTATTTATCATTGTTTGATATTTATTCAGGAATTTGTCATATGAATTGTCCAGTCTGGACAGGAAAAAGACTCTGAACAGTGTATAAACGGGATTGTATTTGGATGGCACATTCTTTTACATGTATATAATGATATGTATACGGTCTGTATTGTTGCTCATTTATTGCAGAATGTTTACTTTATAGACATCAGTCCCTTTAAAATGGCATTTTTCTGTACCATAAACAGGTCAGAAAGATACAGTAAATTATGAAAAAGGAACTTTACAAGTTGAATCAATCGATTCTGCCAGTTTACTGCGCTCATTAAATCATGAAGAAGAGTATGTTTCAATTGAGTGTTAGATGTTAGGTATGAATGATTGATTGTGAATTTTTCCTTATAAAGTGTTCCATTAACTTTGTAATATTTTGCCCGAATTGATGTTTGAGACTTCAATCATATACCAGTATCATTGTAAGATTTTTGTGAATGATATATGGTATATTCATAGTAAAAGAAATTGATTACCTATTGAAATAAGTGAAAATTGATATTGATTTTATCCCAAATCATTCGTGCGAATTATCAGAATTCGGCTACTATGGACAATGGAGTATCTGATTCAGATACTCTTGACTACGACCGATAATCGTTCCATAACACTTTCCAATTCAATCTTAGATAGCTCCATAATTAGGGAGACTTTATAAATCAAAACCCATTTTATTCTTCTGTTACATCAAGCAAAACAACAAGGTACAAGAGAAGTGAGAAAGTTCAAAGTAATTTTCGTTTAATTTTACAAAGTTAATGGATCACTTTAAAAGATGAATAATGAGCAAGGAAGATTTGATCTTGGTTGGATTCAAAGTATCAAACCTGACCTCTGGAATGCCAGACTCTTGAGATAGCATTTTGTGAGGAATTTGTTACTTTAACTATTCAGAGTGACAATGGAATCAATTTGTTGAAAGTTTTTGAATACTAAAGTTATGTCAATTCTTTCCTGCCCGTTGTATAAGAAGTGTGTTGTATTTTTTTTTTTTTTATGCAAAGTGATTTGTGAATAACAAAACTGTTTGCCCACTAAAATTGAGAACTAACGTCATGTGAGTTTAGGACTAGTACTGTAGTGAAAAGGATAACTATTTGTAACTGCCGTTTTGTGTAAAAACCGGTGGTTTTCAGCCAGCCGTATCAAAGGAGATACAGTATGTTGCCAGAATATTCCAAATGCATGGCAATGGCATGCAGAAACTCAAGCTAGAAC
>JBAMJV010010625.1:0-46649 GCA_037951105.1 Echinarachnius parma | reverse complement strand
ACAAAAATTCGCTTACGGGGGTTCAAAATAGCAAAAAAAAGTCGCCGCTTCGCGGCTCGTGGACGAAAGTGAAAAAAAGGTGAAAAAAAAATCGCTTACGGGGGTTCAAATTTCAAAATAGCAAAAAAAAATTTGCCGCTTCCCGGCTCGTGGACGAAAGTGAAAAAAAGGTGAAAAAAAATTCGCTTACGGGGGTTCAATTTTCAAAATAGCAAAAAAAAGTCATAAATGGACGAAAGTGAAAAAAAGGTGACAAATCGCTTACGGGGTTCAAAATAGCAACAAAAAAATTCGCCGCTTCGCGGCTCGTGGTCGAAAGTGAAAAAAGGTGAAACAAAATCACTTACGGGGGTTTAAAATAGCCAAAAAAAGTCGCCGCTTCGCGGCTCGTCGAAAAAAGTGAACAAAAATTCGCTTACGGGGGTTCAAAATAGCCAAAAAAATAGGCGCTTCGCGGCTCGTGGACGATGCTCTGCAATGATTTCTTTAATTAAGTATTATCAAATTTCCTTCCAAGGTATGCACTAGATTGCATTATTTCGAGTCCAAATTTGCAAAAGCTCCCTAGCGTGGGAGGGGGGACACCCCCTTTCCAACCCCCCCCCCCCTGCGGTGCTCCGCTCCCTCGCAGTTGTGCCACACCCACAATCCGTTGACCGTATACGTACCACTTTAAAATTCCTTCCGACGGGCCTGTATACGTATATCTCAGCACCCCCGGTGAAAAAATCGTTCCCAGGGCCCTGTTAATGAATATATTTCTGTATAATAACTGTATAATTGTAGGCCTATATTACTGTATATATAACTGCACTGGCGTAAATCTGTCCGGAAAACACAATGCATTGGGGGGTCGAGCAATTGTTCACAAACGGTTTGTGAACAATTGCTCGACCCCCCAATGCATTGTGCTTTCCGAACAGATTTACGCCAGTGCAAGTGTTAATAACTGTATAATATTGTCACATAATTATTTCAACGAATCTGAAATTTCAAACTTTCAAACTTTCAAACCAATGACGAGCCGAGTTTCCAAGTCCAGAAATGAAAGACACGAAAGTTGGTATCGATTAGTATCGTTTCAAACGCCCTCACTCGGTAGAACCGCGTTTAGTCTCCATTATTTCCCATAGACGCGTGTACAAACGCCATAACATTTCACTTTTTAAAGTATGAAAACGACTTTAAATGAAAAAATACAAGATGGGGCGGTCATACAAATTTGACAAGCTATCTTATTATGCCATTCGCCTAATTCATACTTCATCACACAGAGTTCCCACAGAAGTCATGATTTTGGGCGATTTTTTGACAGTCTCTCCATAGACTCACGTGTTAAAGACACGAGTAGACCTACTTTCGTCCTCAAAATTTACAATCTTGTCGACCTTTAAAAAAAAAATACAAGGCGGACGACGAAAGGTTATCACTTCAACTTTCATATCTAGCTGTTCATTTTCTAAAAACTATAAATCTCTTGGTTCCCACAAGCTATTTCAAAAACGAATTTTTCCATTTTCCTTAGCAACACGAGGGAAACTAGGCGTATCTAGAGAAATGTGGGCGTGGCTAGCCTTTTGTAAACAAGCAATATGAATGCACATTGCATTTGCACGAGAAATGTGTAATATTTTGAACGACGCGACGGTGACGCCCCCCCGTGACGCCCATCAATCATCGATGCTTAGAGACTATTGTTTATGAGTTATAAGAAGAAATACATCTCCACATTCTTCAACAAGCTGTGAAATCAGGTAAGATATTTTGTTAACCGTAAATTCGTAAGATTAGAACAGATAGATAGTTAATCATTAATGGCTGTCAACGTCTGATTGTATGTGTGTGATCGACAGACTGTGTCTGTGTGTGAGTCGAGTGTGACTAGCTAGTCTACCGAAACGCGGTTTTAATAATGGTAGCTACTAGCTAGCTAGCCCTCGGCCTCGTATATTTATATACAGTGCAGTGAGAGTAGTGTGAAGACCAAGACCAACTTCAAGAGTCATGACAAATAATTGGTCACTTGTTGTTTGGGGCAGCCTTGCGCTTCCTAAGACCGTACTTATTGTAACGCATAATCATATTATTATTAAAATTATTCAAGGTCAGGGCAGCGGCTAGTCTAGCCTAGCCCTAGGCCTAGCCCTAGGCCTAGCCCTAGGCCTAGCCCTAGGCCAGGGCAAGGTCTAGGACTAGGCTAGCCGGCCGTTTCAAACTCGCGCACTGAGAGTGAGAGTGCGACGAAGTTTCCGTTTTAATCAACATTACAAAATACAAGTCTAGAAAAGCCACAACGGGCTGGGACTGGGTTCTCGTAAAGTGATCACTGGTATTGTATTACTAGTATTAATTATGAGTTTACTAGTAATACTAGAATTGTATACTTTAAAATCTTAAGAATTATTCCGAGTGACTTAACTCAAGTTTGACAGTTGTTAATGTTATATAACATTAACAACTGTCAAACTTGAGTTAAGTCACTATTGGTAGGCCTATTACAAAAATTGTATTATTAATACATTAAAGGGATAGTTGAGTATTGGTCAAACTTAACTTTAGTAACCAAAACCTGCACGATTACGATACAAACTAATAGTTATAACTTCACCATGCTCGAAAAGTATACACAATTACAAACGACAAAGTAAAACCCCTGTTATCATTCAAAAAGAGCCGTTACAACTCGAAGTGTCAAATTAACTCGGCGCGAAGCACTAGGGCTTGGTACGAACAGTCACGTCACGTTCACGTCACGTCACGTGAAGGTTCTGTACCTTTTGTGAAACAGGTCACCCAAATCTACGAAGTGTTGGGTTACGTGACCCAACAGTTTGTAGATATACTATATGCAATTCATGAAAGCTCACGTAAATTGGCGCTTGCGTAAAACAAATTAATGTAAATTGTCGTTGAGAAGAGACTAATTCTCGGTAAATTTAATCATGAACGAACCCGTCCTACCTATACTGTAAATACCAATTATAGGCGTACACAGGCCTGGGGGCAGGGGATGGACACCCCCTACCCCCATCCCCACCCCCTTACATAATTCAAGAAATGTCTTGGTCTCGGCCTCGAAATTTGTGACCGGTCCTGGTCTCGTCCTCGGCTGCGGTCATTTTCTACGGACACCCCCTACCCACACTCCCCCCGCTTACTTCAATTTGTCTGACGAAATATCCCCCCCTACACGTCCCACCCACCCCTTGAAAAAATCCTGGGTACGCCACTGCCTACAAGTAGCTAGTTCGAATGTCAAATACATTAATTGATTTATTTAATATTGATTGGTTGGTGTGATTGTTTCATTATAATGATTGACTGATTAATTGATAGATTGACTCGATTCAATAACCATAAATACACACTATTAATCAAATCATTGTTTTATTACTTTTAAACTCATTGATCACTGCAACTCACTCACTCACTCACTCACTCACTTTCACAGGCATGCATATATACAACGCCGTTAAGGGCCAGTGCAGTACGCTCAGACGTCGAGCGCACGGGAACTTCAGGCGTATGCGAACTGAATTGTCCGCTGCGTGTAGCAATTCAGCTGGAAATCAACATTTGCCAAAATCCACGCACGACACGTCTTTAGAAATACTCCAATAACAAGACAAATAATGCAAGTGGTATGGTTGTACATTACCTAAATGACAGAACTGCATATTATCGTCTCAGATTACTCTGAATTATGCACGTACATATTATAAACATAATGACTGAAAAGATTTGATAAGGGGGTATCGGCATTTTCGTCGACATTTTTAAATCTCTTTGTGCGGTATGTCTAGTCTTAGTAACAAGCGTTTGCAATTTAAAAAATCTTGATTAAACGCTCACGTCACGATTTGGTTAACGCGACACTTCGAGTTTTACCGGCATGGAAAACGACAAATTGTTGGGTCACTTTACCCTACACTTCGTAGATTTGGGTGACCTGTTTCACAAAAGGTACAGAACCGTTCACGTGACGTTAACGTGAACGTGACGTGACTGTTCGTACCAAGCCAAGCACTAGCGTTGTAGGTCCTAATACGGGACTGTATAGTGCAGTGTGCGGTAATACGGGACTGTAGATAAAACAAATAATATATCGAGAAACCATTTTAGATATAACACATTGCGAAACTACCCAGGTTTTGATAAATATCAATATTTATATTACGCGGATGGTATGGTAATGATCGCTATTGCCGATTGGCATCGTGTTTGTAAGTGCATCGACGACAACATGCGACAACTTCAATTTAGCTGCGGTTATACAACGCGCAATGGCTGTACAGCCGTGTATATACACGTCGCGCAGTCATCTAATTACCCCACCGAACCGTAGTTTATTTGCATAGCTCACTGACCTGCTGACCATCGTCTCTGGTCACTATCTCATTCGCCCTACCGTACACGATACTATAATTGCGCCAGCTTGTGGTAAGATGTATTAAGTCCACGAGCCCACATGCTTTGTACACAGCTGAGCGGTGAAGCTACTGTATATTAGCAAGTACACGAACATAGTGTACTGTATCTAATTTAATACAAGCGGAACAAATTATGGACTCTATAAAATATGGGGGATATCTGAATAACTTTGCATGGGTACTAAACCATTATGATTTTGTTATACATTGGCCGGATATCGTTGGACGGGACCCTAATGCGTCGGGGCCCCGTCCAACGACGGGTTGTGGGGCGGGATTGAGTCGCCCGTGTTTATTTTGTCTTATACTATTTAAATTATGACTCTGGGAATAGTAAAGATTTAAAGTATCGTTATGTCATCATCGCCTCTCGATCTCTCTCACAAAAACCCGCGGGTTTCCGCGGGTACAGCTAGTACGTGTATATTATGTATCGCAACCATAGAAGTATGACTCCAACACTGCCGTTGACGCAACTAGCAAGCCCCATTCGCATTCGTTCGCCTTTCGTTCACAGTCGCGCTAACACACGGAGAGACTGGTCCATGAGGCGCATATATCACTGATTTTTTGCGGAATGGAAGGAAAAATCATAATCTTAATCCACCCGGTAGTTGGATCACATATTGGAGAGTAAATTGCTGGAAAGTACCGTATCATATGTATAGTTTTAAGCACAATTAGCGTGCACACAAATATTTGGTTTCAGTCTTTTATTAGGAGAACATAGAACGCTAGTGCCTCGCACTAGCGGTTCTAAAAAGTGATACCCGGGCGTCAACCACTTTTATATGATATTTTGAAAGCAAATTTCACAACAATTAGAGCATTTGAATGGAAATTATTATTATTTCCCATGTTTTTTTCGATGATCTTTCATATGGAATTGAAATCAACCAAATCCGTTACAATCGATGTTGGGGGGGCACTTTGGAAATTACCAAAACTCAACTTGGCCTTTAAATACTACTGTAATTAAAACTATGTTGATAGGCCGAGAGTTATTGAGAGTTGAGACCTAGTCAGCACATACAAGTGATGTTAATTATAATTTATGCCATTTACCCTCGAACACTCCAAAAACCACTCAAGACATTGACTCATTGACTTTATCCAATAATTATCATAAAAACAAATCGTCAACAACTAAAAAGCAGAAATATAAGTTTACACAAGCTCTGCATGTTTTTAATTTTTATTTGTTTTAATTCACAGCCGTTACTCGTTAGACGGAAGGAGCAAGCGTGGTACATCATCTCAATTGAAGCATCAAAAGGCTGTTTCCATCCCTTTGTGCCTGTACATTCATCGGGTTAGTATATATTTGTAATTGTAAGGCAATACGTACAGTTGATAACCTTGTTTTAATATAATATAGCGAATTTGTTAACGTAATGCATGTTGGGTCATTTATAAAAACGGCTGCGCATATAAAAGGGGATAGTATATTGTATAACGTTCATAATTCAGATCTCTAAATCTAATCTACATTAATTTCATTAAAGGGATTTAGTAACTTTGTTGACATGTGCAAAAAGTGATGAATGGTTGATGCAATGTATATTGTTATCTGATATGTCCGCAGGGTGGTATTGGTTGGACATTTCAAGTGAAATGAACGTTGCATGACCGAGTAATGAGCAAAAATGCAAAGTGATATTTACTAACTCACTGCACTCACTTTGTACACGGTTTCAAAACTCCAATGGACAAACGGAGTTTTAATTATCTGAACACTTCAATTGTACATGTCTTTGTAAGGAAAGGGAAATTTAAAAAACGAAACCTGTCCCATGATGTTATTGTCAATACGAATACAACAAGGTATGAAGGAACCGCTAGCATTCAAATTGGATTCTTAGGATTTGAAGTAAATTTGATGAAGTAAATACATGTGATTATCTCTTCAGTGGCATATCTGCACCCTAATAATCTGGAAAACACAAAAGAAAAATATGTGAAAATAACTCTTGTTTACATTTTGAGCAAGAGCAAAATGATACTTAGATTATTGGTGATGTTATTATGTGTTAATTTTAACGTTCAATTTCCGATAAAAATGTTTTGTTCTATTTTTGTCCCCTCTATTTTCCGACATATATAGAATTGCACGGGGCTCAGACCAAATCAACTCAAAATCAAGAGATCAGCAAGTTCTAGCTCCAGCGAGAAGGTGATGGTATGTTACCGTGGTTTTGAAAATTAGGTACATACTCACATGGACTCATGCTCGCTGACTTGGTTATACAGTGTGGCACATTGGAAAACACCCTACCGATGGACGTCATCATTTCAAAACTTTATTTCCGGCCCTCTCCCGTTTCTTAGGGGCCACCCTGTAAAGTGGTATTTTGTCCGCTCTCGGCAACAAGGGTGGGTAATTGCGTGGATGAAATGTAATAGTTTTCTTGTATTTACGTAATTCCATTCAAACAGATGCTATTTTAAAGTGATCCAGGTAAAGTGTTAGATATTGCACAAAATGACATTTGAGACTTCAATCCTCTATCAATATCATTGTAAAATACAATTGAAAGATTTGTGAAAGTTTGAAAGGAAACGAACACTGATTACCTAGTGAAAAAAAACCGAATATTGAGTTCATATTTTATCACCGAATACTGATGGTCTGTCATACATTGTCACAGGAATAATTAGCCTTTTGAGATATTCGCACCCGTGTATGTTTACAGGCGTATAGTACAGAATTCATGGAATTCGCGATCGCTGGGTCCAAAGTTCAATCTCCGGAATGTTCCAAAGGGGGGTACGCGTGCTGCAATGTGGCAAAACCGTTGGCCAACAGTTTTGAAATAATGATTTTCAATGATAATTATCTTCATACCAAAGGGACATTTGAAAAAATCTAACCCTATTTTATTTTTCTCTTACCATAAGCTAAACAACACGGCAGAAGAGAAACGAGGAAGCTCCAAGTATTTTTCGTGGAGTTAGACACTTTACAGGCATCACTTTAATTGTCAATGAATATAATAACATTACTTCTTAACCCTCTAGAAAATGAAGAAAACACAATTTCATTTCAATTAACCAAACTTCAAATTCACAACTTGTTAGTCCTCACTTTGCATTACTAGTATATAACATGTTTGTGGAATTATGTTGACATTAAGATCGAACTCGAAAAAGTGTTGGTGATATCCTTTATTCTGACTAAATTTATTTAGTTTAATCCTTCATTGAACGTTGTGCTTGTACTAATGAAGTTCACAATCTAAATCATATTTATTTTAGTTAAGCATAATGAAAGTGATTCAATCAGAGTTTGTATTATATTGTAATAATATGATGATTGTTTTGTTTTTTTACTTGGTAAACGGATAATCATCCATTCGGTAAATTCAAAGGAAATAAGCATTAGAACGAGAATGAAGAAGGTTTTGTATAATTATGTGCATACCCTTTATATCAATGGTTTGTACTCGTGTGAGGTTTTGTTGTTGAAGGATGAGAAACAAATAATGAAAGCCATAAAGGAGGAAGAGCTCAAATCAAGTCTTCCATGAGTTAATGATTTAATTTTCTCTTTAATCATTAATGTTCACACCTTACTGATGTTTGCAAAACTCAGAAATATGATTCCCTTTTACTTCATTTCATTCATTATTTATTTCGTTAGTTGAAAAAGCAAGAAACAAGAAGTTACTTTCTCAAAAGATATTTTTGTGCGAGAACACAATGAACAACTGTCTTAGTACTGTATGTAAGGCGTGAACACAATGGACAACGCCTCTTCCTACAAAACCTGGAGGGAATGGACATCTGCCATAATTTTTAAAGATCCCCATTCTCCATGTCCACTGAAGCAAATAAAATAGGGTTTTCTGCAAGATTTGTGTAATAAGTTACATTTTCATACCATGAAAAAGCATTATGATTGATCTACTATATTTAAAGTTATCGTTGCAGAAAGTCCCGTTGTAATTCATTTTGGGACATATGGTACATGATGCATATACTAACTTTGTCAAAATTATCCCAAATTACTTGGAACTTCCACAATTCTCTTTGACCTTGTTTTCTAGTTATGGCCAAATGGAAATGAAATGAGTATATTGATTTTTCAAATGTCGCCCTTAAGTTATAATGGAAATATTTATGATTGGATTGGAAAGCGTTTCCGAAACGTAGCCAAACTAATTTGCCATCGAATATGGTGATCACTCAATTTAAAGTTTTCACTAGGTAAACAGTGACATGTTCTTTCCTTTGAATCTATCACACATCAATAAACCTCTAACAATAATATTGGCATTTGATTTAAGTCTCAAGTATGATTACTTTCGGCAAGCCTTATGAGATTAGTGGAGGGGGGGGGAGCTTTAATCGGATCTCAGGGTAATTATTTGTATGGGTGATATAGTTTGGTTGGCATTCTAATGGGAGGGGAGGAGATCATGGATCGTTACTACCCACTTGTAAAGTGGTATGAATACTCATGAAGAGTTAATCGATTGTAATAACACTAGCATGACCAGGTGAGGTGCGAATACCTCGAATTCGAAACACTAAGCACACAACAATAAATTACAAATTTAATTAATATCTCTTTGCTAAAGAATGTTTTCATCGAAGGTTGACTTATCCCCAAAATATTAGATTGTGATAAATTATTCAAAGATGATGCTAATGATGGATGGTAACTGAACAAAACGTTATATTACAGTGAATATTTGTAATGAATTAAAAACAAATTCGAACCTCCAGGAAATGTTTTCCAAGTTGTAATATTGTGTGAAATAGTGAACGTACGTGTGAATAAGTTATAACGTGTTAAGTTATTGATGGAGATGGTCATGATTGTGATCGTATGAAGTTGATGATGCCCCCCCCCCCCCCCCCGTGGGGGCGGAGGAGGGTCACTCCCACCATGACTTGTTACGCACCTGCGTCCAAAATAAAAATATTAAAAAAACGTCGAAAGGGTTTAATTTTTTCTTCTTCAAAAGGAGTGATTTTCAGCACTCATTACGAAAACCCACAAAAAGGGTACCTGTTCAGGCGCACAAGTTTATAGCTATACGGCTTCGTCGACGTTTTTCTTGAAAAGAAAGGTTGGTAAATATCACTCAGAAGAAAAACAAACAAAAAGGGTACGTTTTCAGGTGCACAGGTGTTCGAAATTAGGGGCAATGGACACAGGTGGGTCCCTTTTTAAAAATATATAAAAGTGACCCCCCGTGATGATGATGATGATGATCAGGAACGGATCTAGCTTTTTGCTAAGGGGTGGGGGGGGGGGGGGGGGTGACCCACGAGCCACGAAGCGGCAAATTCTTTTTGCTATTTGAACCCTCTTACGCGATTTTGTTTTCACTTTGTTTTCACTGTCGTCCACGAGCCGCGAAGCGGCGATTTTTTTATTTATTTAATTTTTTTCTTCCCTTTTTTCACTGATACATTTTCTCTTGGCAGCCCAAGGGGGGGGGGGGGGGGGTGTGGATAAACCCCCTTGCACCCCCCCCCCCCCGTAGATCCGCCACTGATGATGATGGTGATGATGATGATGATGATGATGATGATGATGATGAAGAATAATCGCATTTTATGACGATGATTGTAGCATGAAAATAACATAAATGCCATTTGAAGTAAGTGCTATTAATTGCATGTACATATTATATAATGTAGGCAAATGGGATAATCATACGTCTGCAAAATCCCGATATCGGGAAAGTTATCATACCATGTTATATGTGTCATTATTTGAGAAATATTCATGATGTTATCTTCACACACAAGGGTGGTAAGAGAATATGTCATATTCAAATAACACGGCAATACATCAGCGCAGTTATTCAGTTTCCTTTACCAAACAGAAAACAAACATTAAAAACAATTAAAATGCCAAATCGTGTTTTTGTTACACCCTATATAGCAAAAGTCGGGAAACGGCAAAAAATGAAAATGTTCAGGCCTGAAATACTGTTATATAAAACCGAAAAAAACCCACCTTCAATCTGTTGACAATTCTTCAACAAAAATAAGAACATAAATTATTTTCTTTTTCTTTGCAGTCCGGCACCCTAAAGTAATGTTTAATATATTTATATATAAACGATGTATATGCATTATAAAGATATGACCGAATTAAAAAAAAGAAAACAGACTGCACATGTTGGGTTTTTTCGAGTTCGTTTTTCTCAATGTTATATTTGTATAAATAATAATAGTACTTCAGCTCTCAACGTAACCTTTTTGACTTTTCCCGACGATGTTTTAAACGTTTAGTAAATGTTTTGTCTCGGCACAGTGCCTCAATATGATAACACGTCTACATAATTTGTCATAAAAAAAAACATGACGGGGGAAGTGTGGTGGTTGTGGTGCGGGGGCCGGGGGGGGGGGGGGGGGGGGGAGAAATTACATGGAGACATTTATTATTTTGTTCTGAACTTATACATGAATTTAAACAAGGGTGTTGCTTACTCAATGGCACGTTCAATCATTTTAAAATAAAACTTCAAGGTTAAACCGATATATAACAATTGATGTTCGCATAAGATATACACATCAATATAAGAAGATAAATGTTATATCAGACGGCAGACCCCAGAAACAGACGTGTTTCACTTGATCAAAGTATACTTAGTTGATAAATTATATCCAGTAAGTGAATTAATGATTTCTTTGTTACGTCATAGCATAGCAACGGATGCGCGCATTAATCTTCATTTCCATGGAGTGAGTGCGCGTTATGGAAAGAAAGCGCGGGAAACTAAAGCGATACCAGTACTACCCCACCTACGCTTGCAATCGTTTGATATCGTCTCTAATTTCTGGGTATGGCAAATTACGTTTAATTGGGGGATTCCCCGCTCCAATCCGATACCGGTCAGCAGTACAGTTGTACGGTAGGGTACGTACCCCATGCACAGCCGCGAGCGGGTAGGGATCTTCGTTACACTCGTACGTACCTACCCGTTGGTATCGGACTGGAATACTGGTGGTAGCACCCCTGCAAGTCAAGCTAGAAGCATTATGGAACACGGTTTGTTAGGAAAGCAGCGCTGATTTCTCAATTTCAGTCACAGGATATGATGTGCCGACGATCTGGATGGCCCAGGTACTGAACTCTGGTTGGGACAATCGTGAAACCAAAGCTTTCTGTAACTTTCAGTTTCAGGTTCGTAAATAAGAGTCTTTTAAAGGGAGAGATCCACTTTTGCAAGCCAAAATTCAAAAGTTGCGAGGTTATTGTCTTATATGAAAGGAAATGTCATTTAATAGCATGCCTGAAAAAATTAGGGCTTGAAATCTCTTTTTCGTGGAGTTATAGACCTAAAACTGAATAAACTGAGGGACGTCGGTTAATTATGTACATACGTATTTTTGGCCGGTGAGTAAGTTCGTACATAGATTTCACGGAGCGCCAGATCGGTATGCATGACCCCTACGTGACCCCCGCTAGCTACGTGAGCCGCGCATAAGTACTAATGTGTGAGCGTTTACCAAGCAAAATACCCAAACTTCGCTTAAACTGACTACATGTACTAATATATTCTTTCTTTTTGAGATCTTTTTCCGTGACATACGTTAACAAATGTCGGCTTCACAATACCTTTACGAGAATTAGTACTATATTGTTGTAGTATTATGCTAAATCAGTTGAACTCCTTTATTGACCGATATATAGTTTAAATGGAGGGACGCATTCGTTTTTCATTCGTAAAATCCAAATTAGAGGGCTGTTCGCTCTGATTTTTTTTTGCGTGTTACATTGATCCCTATCCGTCAACTGAAAGCTGTTCAGACGTTTTGTAAAAGTGGATCTGTCCCTTTAACTTAAGACATCTTTCTTTGAATCTTTCTACACTACAGCATGATCTTTTTTGCAAATCCCTAATTGCATGCCAATGGCAATGACAATGTAATAATAATTACTTATCTGTTTTACATATTGTTATTATAATTATATTATTATATTAAATTTCAAATGTTCTATACTTGTCTATATATACGTGAATGATTGTATTGTGTTTTCACGAGTCCGAAATCGGATGTTGTGTTTTTCAACCACAATTTATAATATAGGAGATGAATCTGAATCTGAATATTGCAAAGATTTAGCCTTGGCTTGCCAGTGGATTTGTAGACACTATTTACGCACGATACAATATTGTTGTGTTTTGTAGACGTAGGCAATGCATTGATCTTATTAAAATGAAGTTGGCGTTGCATTAAATTTTGTATATTTGACAATGCAGTGATCCACATTATAAACAACACATAGCTGGGTCAATCCACGTCAAATCAACCAGTGGTGTTCACCCCCTTCAAATTTGCTAAAATTCGGGGGGGGGGGGGGGGGTGGTTGGACTTTGACCTTCTTGAGTTCCCCATCCTTCTAGATGGCCCCAAATCGAAATTGTTTATACAAATAATTGATTCAATTAAAAAAAAAACTACGAGTGTGTACACCCAGGCTGGCTCAATATCATTCTAAAACATTAATCTACCTTGTTAGTGCTGTGGGAACAGTCCTATGTGTCATTTCAACATGCAGCCAAGAGCCACAAAGGTGCATTAATTGGGCTATAGTTAGACCTGACGCCTAATTACCCTACCAGGTAACCATGCACTCCTGGGTTTCAAGAAGTATATTATGAAGGCACACTTCCACACTAACTTCTTATTCTACTGGCCCATTTGGACGAGTAAAATCATAAATGTTCAGATAATCTTAAAATCTTACTAGCCCAAATATAACAGCTCTAGCACTTACTTCGATCTGGCAACCAAACTAAACAATTTGTGAAATTTTCCTCACCCAATTCTTACTTTCCCTGGTCAATCAGGACAGCGCTAGTGTCGAGCCCTGTGAAGTTATATACAACAACAGAGACACTGTATTTAACCTCTTTTTCCAGACTGTAGAATCATGACGCACTTACCCACATCATAGTACATGTTGTCAAGTCAGAATTTCCTTAAATGCACCATATTGCACAGTTTCAAGTCCAAAAATGCAAAAGCTCCCCACACCCTCCCCTCGCTCAGTTGCTTCGCTCCCTGGCAAAATTTGGTTCAGCCCCCCCCCCCCCCCCCCAAAAAAAAAAAGTTTTGGCTCATTACAAATCAATAGTTTTTATCATATCCTCCAACATTAGTCTGCATACAAAATTATTGAGGTATCATTTGAAATATGATATGTTATGTGTTATCTATAATGGAAGCTTTCAGCTTTAATCTAAAATATTAACATGTTTTTATTGCTTTTTTCGAATTATGAACTCTGTAAATATGCCTTGCAGAAGGACACACGTGCCTCAGCTGGGAATGAACCTATGTCCCTTGTATTGACTCGTGTGCAAAAGTAAAACAAATGCATAAATCTCCATTTCAATTAAATGCTTGTTCCTTCATAGATGGCTGCTGCAAAGTCACCCTGTTCATCCTGTGTGGACCATTATTGTGAACATCTGTGGAAGCTCTACATGTCCACAATCAACCTCATGAGGGCGGGAGACGTTGAGACCAACCCTGGCCCAGGAACAGAGGCTCAGAAAAGGTACAGTTTTGTATACAAACGTATATAAAATATTTATCGCTCTCACTTCAGATTTTCACTTCGCTGAGCCAAAAGCGTCACCCCTAAATTGACCAGCGAACTCATGCAGTATAGGAGCTAGGTTGAGGTAGAGCAGATATCGATCAGTTCTTTTGTGCGTGCTCAATGAGGTAACTCCACCGTTCCATAAAAGAATCTTGTATAGTATCCATTTAGGCATTCTATGCAATGGTGAAATAAATGGTTGAACTATCAGAACATAGCAGAGAACAGTGGTTAACAACAATTTTGTATTATGAGTGATTGCCGAGAAAAAATGTATATACTAGAAGTTACAGGATGAATGCTCTTATCAGTACACTGTACAGCATTTAGCTTCCCTTTAAAACTTGTACCACTTTTCAGGCATGACAATGTTTTCCTCGTTTCCGCGGATTTCCGCTTTTTCTCCAATCAAAAATTATAATTTTTTTTTCTTCAAAATAATCCTCTCTGCTTGCTGGTAATGATACATGTTTACCCAGAGCTTATATGCTAAATGGAATCCTCTTACTCCAGATTCTTATTAAAGGGTTACAAATCTCACCACAGAATGCACCAGATTGCACGATATTGAACCCCAAAATTGAAAAATCTCCCTACCCTTGGAGGGGGGATACCCCCATCCCACACCCTCCCCTTGCAATTCCTGGCTGTGCCACTGGCAGCCTGTCCAACGAGGGGTAGGGGATGGGGATGTGCCACATTCAGACAGGGTAGTAAGTGTCAACTGGATATATCTTGAAATAGTAAAGTGTTCCTGGAAGGATCAAAACAAGTATTTTAATGGATGATAATGGAATTTCAACGTCCCATATTAACTGAAGAATTCTTACGTATCTGAATATGTATGTGGTATTTTCCTATACCAATACAGCGATCTACAAGAAACAGAACTTGTTCGTTTGGCAGGGAGCATTGATCCAAGCTATTACGATGTTATTGGAACCCACCTCGGAATTCATTATGCTGAGTTGAATCAGATCAGAGTCAATCATCCTACCAGTGTGAAGGGGGCCCTGACTGAAGTGTTGATGACATGGAACACCAGAGAGAAAGGAGGCAATAAGAGGGAGATTCTGGCTGAGAAGCTGAAGGAAGCAGATCTGGATGATCTGGCAGGGAAACTGCTTAGATGTGAGCTCATTGTCAAAGGTATGTCATACCAATGTAATACCCTCCAACATTTAATGACAGATTCAATTAGCACACATTGAATTACAAATGTAATTTCCAGATGGGATATTAGGCTATTTATACCAAATTAATAGTCTAATACACTGTACATATTCACACGAAGCTGACAAAAGTCATACTAAATTAATACTTAATTCATATATGTCTAGGCAATACTTGTCGGCATTATGGTTTCGACATTTGGTGCCCTAGCTGATCAGGCAACCAAAGTCTGGAGTCTTCATATTTGTATTGGCCCAATGGCAATTTTGGTGGTCCTGGGCCACTGGTCCTGTGCTTATTTTGAGTGTTGGGGTAATTCACCCAAGAGAAGGATCACATGGAAAATAGTATCTCACATGAATCATTTTCAACATGTATTACATTATTTGATTTGCTAGTGCAACCATTTAGATTTCAAGATGTATAGTCATTCTTTCTTTGCCAGTTTGAATATACATCTGCCCAATCAAGCTTTTAAAATATGACTCTCAATTGAGCCATGGAAATATCACTTGCATAGATTTATGGGGGTCAAAGAAGATATTTACTGACCCCAGTCCAGTAATAGTGTCGAGCCCTGTGGCCGAGAGCACGATCATGACCCAGGACCAGCCCTAGTTCCACTGATCTCTAGATATGCTTTACGGTTGAATGGGTAAGGGCGGTATGTGTGCTCTGCTACATTCTGTTGATTTGTACTTAAGTTAATTCTAGCATACCGTATTTGCCGGTGTATTAACCGCCCCTTTTTTTCTGGCGGGAGAACCGCAAAAGTGGGGGGGGCGGTTAATACACGGATATAAGAAAATTGTACACTCAAAATGTCTACTTGAGGAAAACCAAGTTTTTTTTTAGTCACCTTGTAGTGCTGTTGGAAAACATACAACGTTGGTTTAGCCTCCAAAAAGAGCTTACTGGAATATGTACCATTTATCAATATACATTTTCTCATAATCAAAGTAGTGGTTAGTGAAACAAATCCAAATTGCATATTTAATGAGCAGTAACACACTGTTGCTAATGAATATTCATATATTAGACATATCTCTGAGTAGGCTACAACCAAACTGGAAAGGTGTGACTTGACAAGGAATCTGAAGAAAAAAACATAAACAAGATAAATTGTGTAAAATACAAATATGTGGAGGATGAAATAATATATTTTCATGACCACAAAATATTTGTCACTTATATTGCTGATACTCATAACAGTCATTTGCTAAAAAAACTCAACATGATTTTCAATCAGTTTTTCTCACACCCCTGCTTAAGAACTGGGGATTCCCTTTTTTGGAAGAGTCAATTTATATGTAGGGGTGTTCAAATGTTTGCAGGTAAACTATGTTGAATATTTAGCAGATTCCTGTTAAATATTTCGTAAAAGACAAGATAATTTCAAAGAATCTTTCAAAACAGAGATGACAAAATGTACCTTGATATTTATTTCCTTATAAGTTCTTTCATCATAACCCTTACCCAAGCTTTTGTTGAATCCACCCTTTATTTTGGGAGGTACCAAATCACGTAAGCTCCAGCTTTCACCACGCATATTTTTGTCTGCACTTGCAACTTACGATCACAATTTCTTATCCCCTGAAATTGCTTAGATTGTACAGTTTTAAAGTGTATATTCAACAAGATATTCCCTTGTAACAAGGAATAACGGCAAAACTATACTTTAGTAGGCTTAGAGAATGTTGGTCGCTAACTTCAACCCTAACCCTAACCCTAAATTTGGTGGCTATAGGTCAGATTTAGTGGCTACAGGTCAGATTTAGTGGCTACAACCCAGATTTAGTGGCTATGGTTAGATTTAGTGGCTATATAAGTTAGATTTATTGGGCAGTACGAAAATTGAAGTTAGCGAACAAAATTCTCTAAGCCTACTAAAGTATAGTTTGGCCGGAATAACATTTTAAGGTACAGTTTTCTCATCTTCATTTCGATTAATTTTGTGAAATCTTCCGTTTTGTTTTCTAGTGTTTAGTGTAGTCCCATGTATAGTGTTCCGTGTTGTATTTTGGTAAGCTAAACAAATCTTACGAATTGATCGGGGAAGGGGCTCATAATTTCATTTATGGGCTTCAAATACTTCAGTAAAATTTAGTATATTTCATAGACCAAAACTCTCTGAAAAGAAGGATTTTTTTACTTATCCTCGGCACATTTTGACCATCTAAAAATCAAGAATTTTACTATCAAATTTTTCTTCTTTTTTTTTTCATGGAAAACCCCAAAAGTTAGGGATGCGGTTAATACACCGGAGCGGGTAATACACCGACAAATACGGTATTGACATCGATGAGTTAGAGCCAATGATGCTAATTACCATGGTAAATATCGCTGGTCCGTAATCAGGCCCCTGCCCCCAGATACTGCTTTATGACATTTGAAACTATTGGAATAATGACAATCATGCATGCTAATGTAGTGTATCATCTTCATTTCTGGTGTTTATAGATTCACCATCAGTGGAAAGCACTGCTTCAGAGAAGAATGATGAAAGAGGAGGTAAGTGCTGATCTTTAAATTTTTTTCTGATTGTCTAGTTTAAAAAGAATGAGACAAAAATGATTTGAAAATTCAAACAAACAGTTGATTTCCTTTGAAATAATAAATCTAGAACCTTAGTCTGAATCAACCAAACTCACTCCCATCACTCCCATTAATGTAATTTGAAATAAGTAGTGAGAATTATTTGACAGAGTGTGTACAAACCTTAGGCAATGCATCAGCAAATATATCATAGCATTTATTGCTTGGCCATTATGACAGCCATTTACCATTGTATCAACCTTTTGTAAGTTTGTTCATATGTGTATCAAAATAACCTGTCAGGAAAAAGAATAATCTAAATTATACAATTTTTACTCAAATTAACCATCCCATTAAGGACAGGTCTTTAAAATGTTTGGGCTTCCAGGGTCTATGTAGAAAACATGTACCAATGCAAATCAGTCCTGAACAGGTTAATATGTACACAACTTATGAGCACTGATACTCACTGAAACAAACATATCTAAAATCAACAATAGCCAAGGTAAACTTCAGTAATCTGTGTTAACTCACTGCTTAAAGGGAACCTTGCTGGTCCTGTTTTTATTAATCTCTATGGGAATTTCCAAATCTAGCAGAGTAGCAGAGTACTACAGGTTGTCAAAGTAATGAAAGACAAAGCATCTTTATGGGAATTGCCAAATCTAGTTGAGAACAGGTTTAGAACATGTCAATAAACTACAGGGTGCCATTTGTAATGAAAGACAATCAATACAGTGGCATTGTGATGATGTGGAGTTAGTGACTGAGTGTCACCAGAAAATTGTGTTAGTTTTATTTTGCTGACAATGGATTTACAAGATCCATTTTAAATGTCTCTAACATTAACTTAATATTTATTTGCCCTAAAAAAGCAAAGAGAAAATACACTTTACCACCAGGTTTTATACTACGGACTGAGAGAGCTTAGATTACTAAAATATTTTACCAGCAATATACTTTTTCCTTTTTCTTTGTAGGCCAGGCGTCATCTTCTGGATCTGCATCACCCCTCTCAGAGGATGAGCTACGACGGTGCTGCGACGATCTGAAATCCTTCTATCGAACAAACCTGTGTAAGATAAGAGATGACCCTCTAGATCCTACCTCTCTACGTCAATTTGAAGACATCTACACAAACTTGAAGATGCATGAAGATGGCAAATCCTGGAAAGAACTGGATTACAAAGATCTCCTCAACATCAAGGTCAATGGGGAACTACCTAAACGAATGATGGTGCAGGGAGAAGCTGGAGTTGGCAAGACCACATTCTGTGCTAAGATAGCATGGGACTGGGTCAATGGAACACAATTTGAGCAATTTGACATGGTCATTGTTGTTACATTGCGAGAATCAGAGAATTGCACCATTGGAGACATAGTCAAAAGTTACCTGATGAAAGGCAATCCAGTTCGAGCCAGCCAGCTGGATGAATACATCCTACTTCATCCAGACAAGGTCTTCATCATCTATGATGGGTTAGATGAGTTCAAGAAGAACATCATTCAAGAAAGGACCCATGCAAATAGATATATCCCACAACTAAGGAGGAACACAAACGCAAGCGAGGCTTCTCAAGCTGGTCACACTGCTACTCCTGAAACAAATATTGTAGAGACTCTCTCTTCAGACCAACTGGAAACATGTCTTATCCTGGTAACATCCCGTCCCTGGATGGCAATTCAGATCAGATGGAACAAAAAGCTAAACAACCTGTATACCTTCATCAGTGTTGAGGGATTCAACAAAGAAAACATCTCTGAGTACATCAAGAAGTACTTTGAGAATGACCAAGTGAAAGCCACTAGTCTGATCCAGTTCATGCATGACAACGACATCATTGCAGAGAATATGGCGCCTTACCCAATCTACATGTCCATGCTGTGCTTGATGTGGAGTGAACTGGGGGAAGAAAGATGTAGACAATTTCAGCAGTTGCAGACATTTTCACAACTGCTCAAGGAGATGTTTCTATTTCTCAAGGAGCACTTTGTCCAGAAGATATATGCAAATCTAGATGATCCAGGTTATTTGAGTTCCATCAAGAGCATTGATGAGCTGTTAAAGCCAGTGGCTAAGATCGCATTTGAAGGTCTCCTTGATAAGAACATGGTCTTCAATGAGAAGGAATTTGAGGACTGTGAGGAGGCAATGATGACAGCCTGCAAAATAGGCTTCCTGACAAAAGATAAGGAGCTCATCCCGAAGGTACAGTGGCACGATGCGACCCAGTCCCGTCTGCAGTCTAAGGTGTACTTTCCCCATAAATTCTTCCAAGAGTATATGGCGGGATTGCACCTAGCATCACTCTACTATACCAACCACAAAGAGTATGAGCGGCTGATGAAAGATGTTGTGCTGCCAAAGAAGGAGGAGTTCAGATACCTGCTGTACTTCTGCACAGCACATAATAAGGAAGTTGGGGTTGATACCCTGACCAGGATGAGCAGGTCTTATAGGTTGGCAGACATAGGCATCCAGGATGAGAAGCAGGGGGAAGACAAAGTATGGGAGGATGATCAGATGGAGGGGCCCCTGGAGAGGGAGAGGAGGGAGATGCAGAGGAGGAGTGAGAGGGATTTCTTGGTGGATGTGGCATTTGAATGCCATGAGAGAGATGCAGCTGAAGTGGTGAAGAAGAATGCATTGTCAGATATGGATTCAATGCCAATTCATAGGGAGATGACTGCACACACACTAGCAGGATGCAAGTTTGTGCAACCAGACTTCATACAAAATCTAGTAAGTGCACTTATTTTTCGCATGAACCAATATTTATGATATGCACTGTATAAGCAGTGGAAACTTCACATTGAAGTTCATATTTTAGTCTCATTTCCGTTTTCTGATACTTGTATATTGCTAACACATGTGTGCTGTCCTCCTTACATTGCATTGTTTGTACTAAAGTGTTCACATGCACCACTTGTTTACACTATGTTACGGTCCTTTTGCAAATTGGTAGGGGTACTGGGGTTGTTTGCCAGAATAATATTCTTCCTATCTCTAACAAATTGAGCTGTGCCAAAATGGGGTGAATTAGTCATATTTTTACGTGAATATAAGGTGATTTTTGTCAAAATATGTATTGTTTTCCAAACTGTTGTGGCTACAGCCTTCCTATCTCATCCCCTCCCTCTCCTGTCTTATACACTAGAGATGCCAGTTGCTACAATGATCATGTTTGTGTTTTCTTTCATTGTATTCAATACCCAGTTACATTGTATGGCATGTATGGGTATATTCCATGTTCAGTTAAAGGTTCATGGTACAGACTACTATTTTCCACTATATGTTTTATATATTTGCACTTTAACTTGTATTAAACTTGTTTTTTCAATGCTAGAATTATTTATACATGTAAATTTATAATAAATAACTACATGTATGCCTTGTTTATACATTATGTATGTCTTGCACAATATTGAATGTACAGTTGTTTTTATTTCACCAGATTCCAGGCAGAGTTATGACTGAACCTAAAGGCAAAGGCAGAGACCCTAATATGACACTTGCTTATAATTTCCTGTCATCATTAAAGGGGACCACCAGGCAAAGAGCAACACATAACTAGTATATGTGTTCGGTACCTTTGTGTGATATTGTATAGATGCTCAACACTTTGCAAAGGGTTGTGTAATTCATAAACAATGTAATTAATGACCACCACTTCTTCTTCTTCAGCCTACTTCACTCCACTGCAGGAGGAAGGCCTCTTCACCAATTTTCCATTTTGTTCTATCTTGAGCTATTCTCTGCCAAGCAATGCCATTTTGTGCTGTTAAATCATCCCTCCATCTACTAATTTGTCTCCCTCTTTTTCTGGTTAGGTGTCTCGGAGTCCAAACTGTTGTTTTGTGTGTCCATCTGTTGTCATACCTTCTGGCTACGTGTCCTGCCCACCTCCATTTCTTTGATTTGATGGTCAACATAATATCCTGCACTCCTGATTTCTGTCTTAGGTCTATATTTGACATCCTGTCCTTCTTTGTTACACCTATCATTCTTTCCATAGCCTGTTCTGTCACCCTAAGTCTTTTCTCCAAACGTTTAGTGGTTGTCCAGGTTTCAGCTCCATATGAGAGAACAGGTATGATACACTGGTCAAATACCTGCCTCTTTATGGAGCTGAGTTAGCCAAACTTGGCCCAACCCATCTGGATTCTTCTCTTTATTTCCTCGCTGGTGTCATTGATGAGGGTGATCTTCTTCCCTAAATATATATATAGTGATCTACTGTTTCTAAGTCTTTTCCTAGCACATGCAGTTACGGAACTATTATGGCATCATGGTTCCACATGCGCCAAACATTTACCAGTGCGCCCATTCTGTTCACAAATACGTTTGGAGACAATAGAATCCTGGATGATGCTTTCGCCCTTGACAAAAGATAGTCTTTGTATGCAGACCAATGAACGCATGCTTTAGTACGGTGATGCTTTTTCCAATTATATAATTTTTCTCCAGAAACTTTATTAGTCTGAACTTGTTGGTGGAATGGACTAGTACTACTAAACATGTTTATCTTTCATTTATAAGAATATTCTTTTTGGGTGGTGGTACCCTTTACTTTAGGCATATGTTATTTGTGAATGTATATATATGTGAATGTATATTTTAGTGTATTTCTTACACTACATTCTTCATACTTGTGCATTTCTTTCAATATTTTCCAGGCCACGTGAAGATTTGGCATAAAGGCAGACACCCTAAATTAGAACTTGTTTATTTTCTAACTATTGTCCGAACTTACCCCAGGTTATTTTTGTCCATGGGCTAAATGAAGTGAATTCAGGCCATTATCTGTAATTTACCAATTTAAATCCATAGGTTAAATGTAGTCATGGGGGATTCCTAAAATGACAGTCGCAAGGCAATATGTGACCGGCTATAGCAAAACACTGCACTTGTCAGTAATTCATGTTTTAAAAAAATGGGCATTTTAAGTTCACATAGTATGTGTAAAATACTTATGATTGTAAAATTGAAACAACCATATCTTTGCATCTACATTTAGATTTTTACTGACGAGTGCAGGGTTTTGCTATAGCTGGTCACATATTTTAACACAGGATCAAATTTAACCCACTTTTGTGAATTATATATGTTGATAGGTCTGTGTCTTTTTGCACTTCAATCCAGGCTCGGCTGACTGTCAATGACAAACACTGTTCTGTTCATCTCATCAGGGAGTTAATATTACCAACTTGAATCCATAGGTGAAATTTATTCCATGGATTACTAAAATGATGTCGTGAAATTAACCCAGGGTTACATTGAACATCCAGGCCTAGATATTATGTTTATATCTGTGCCCTTTTTACACTACTATCCAGGCCAAGTTGAATATTCAGAAACACTGTTCATTGATGCTCTCTGCTGAGCTAGCTGAGGCTATCTGCACATCTACCTCACTCCAGACTGTTATCTTGCACAACTGTACTATGCATGACAACTTCTACAGCATCCTTGCTATAAAGGGGCAAGGCACTATGGTATGTACATTCCATTCTTTAGTTTAAGTCATGTTAAACCTTTCAGATCCAATCAGTGAGGAGGTCATTGAATTATCACATAATGACTGTTAAAAACTTAGGCCATTTATGACTTTAAAAAAGTTACGCACATGTATATGACTTAATGACATACCGTGTCCTAACTAATGTTACTCACCTACATATTGACTGGGAATGGCTATACTCATAATTAAAAGAGCTCAATTGATTGAAGAAAATAGCTAGGGCCTGTGCTTATTATATAGGTCAAATACTAAAATGGGTAGTGGGTGGCATTATCTGATTTGCAACTGATTTTCAATCATGGGATTCCTGGCTAGAAAGCAATTGACCCAACCTCTGTCCAACAACAAGTCACTTTCACTCCATACTGCTATCTCTGCCAGATGTATACATGGGTAATACTAGCTTGGTTGTGTGTACATGCATGGGCCTTACTCTATGGCTGCATGCTCTTGTGGAGAGAGCTCATATACATGTACATGTAGTGTGCAAGATCATGTGTGGATTTGACCAATGATGACTATGATTGATAATACATTTATTTACAGACATCTTATGGAACTGTAACATTTGTTATTTAAGAACACTGAACTGTCATTATTATAATCAATAGGTTGAACATCGGGAACTGTGGGATATTTTACCGTTTAATAGCAAATTAACATTATTTGATATCAGTATTTGATACTAATACATGTATCACCCTTTACTTTAGACTACCATATTTGCTGGTGTATTACACGCATGTTTTTACATACAGATGAACTTACAAAAAGGGGGGAGTGGTTAATACACATAGATAGAGGAATAATTTCCTTAAAATACCACCTATGGCTATAATATCATCATATGTGGAGTAAAAAGCTTGATAGGCTTTTCTGTTATGAATTATGCTCCAATCAGAAGCAAGTATGAGACTTGTGCTGTTTTGTGTACTAAATGCTTACATATAAATTATAGGGGAACCCACAAGATGTGTGTATAATTTCATTATGTTGCAAAGATTCCTAGCAGTTAAAGTTGGACACCAGCAAATACGGTTGTTTTTTGCCAAGTCATTTATTTTAAACAGTAGTACCCATATTGTTCTTTCAAAATTAATTATGTTGTTTCTTTAGTAAAAAAAAAATAGGGTTATACCTGCAATTACTACAGGAGGACTTTCAACCTCTTGTGGGTTATAGAGAAATGGCTGTGCTCCTTGAATGTGACCTATGTTAAACTAAATCGTGTATTCTTGTCAGTCAGTTATTTCACATTAACATTTACTAGTGATTTTAAAATTCCAGGTTCAGTCTTTTACTCTCACTGGGATGGATTTGAGCAACTCCAACTTGGCAGCAAAAGACCTGGCAAGATGGCTGTGCTCATCAAACATGAAGCATGTAAGCCTGGGATGGTATTCAATACTGCCAGATTCATTCTTCCAACAGCTGGAATTGGAGGCATCAACAAGGATGGTATTTATGAATTATTTATTTTATTGATTCTATCAGGAAGTTGCTGGAGGCAGGAGGCATAATATGTGACTGCCCTTATTGTGGTTAACATAACATCATTTAGAAACAAATTACGGATCATCATCAAACCAATTGGTACACTGTGCATTATGAATACTAGATGATTTTATTCTATTTTGGGGTCATGAGTTGAAATTTATGAAGGTCCAGGGATAACTGTACTCGGCACAAATTGTAATATTATTATATAATACTGTAAATATACAATATTTTATATCAATTCAAACATTTAGGGAAACTGACCAAGAATATATTGTGATTAAAAGTGAGCAAAGAAAAATGGGATTCCAACGGGATTCGAACCCGAGACCTCCGGATTGCCAGACCGGTGCTCTACCGACTGAGCTATAGAAAACCCTACGACGGCATTCTTCCCAGAAACCCCTTAATTCATCATTGCTCAAGTAGTCAGAAGCTTTATAAACCTGACATAAACCCGAAGCGGATTAAAATCAACTTGGGGATAAATGCGAGGGATCGCCGAAGCGATACAGCTTTTTGCAATAATTAATTCAAACATATAGGGAAACTGACCAAGAATATATTGTGATTAAAAGTGAGCAAAGAAAAATGGGATTCCAACGGGATTCGAACCCGTATCACATTGTTATATATCACATTATTAGGAGAAAAATAATTCTCCTACCAACCGGCACAATTAGATTTAAGATGGAATTATTCATGCATGACTTCTTGCCACAGTCAATTAACTATAACAAAGTCTTTTCTCAACAATTGTTAAAACAGAAAAAAAAACATGGCTTACCATAAATACTAAGGCGAAAAGATCTGTCTTATAAAAACGCTGCTTGTCTAAATCACTGGCAATTTTGAACTGGAGTTATCTGGAGACAGAATATGTTAGAAACTTCCCTATGAGAACCAATGACCACCATTTTGGAAGATTGTTGGACTAGAGAATGTGGTTTTTGAAAATTGTTCAGATCTGGACAGATTCAGGCTTTCATGAATGTCAAAATTATGGATAGGATTGACATTTAAAATGACAAACAGTCTATATTGCGTTATTCTCTCATTTATTTTATTTTATGAAAGTGGTTAAAGCGTTTATTTTATAAAAGTGAAAGTGGTTAAAGCGTTTATTTTATAAAAGTGAAAGTGGTTAAAGCGTTTATTTTATAAAAGTGAAAGTGGTTAAAGTGCTTATTTTTTAAATAGGTGATAAAATGCTATGACTATTTTATGGCATGCTCATCAACACCTTAGTAAATGGCTGCATCAATGCTCCTTTTTGCAATTTACAAAAAGACCTTCCTATTGTTGATTAAAAGTAACAATTAAGTAATGTATGAATCATTGTACACCTACATGTAACTGGCAGAGTATTACGTTTCATTTCATGTACAGTTTTGTACAGATTATCAGATATTGTCCAGTTTCTTTTGTGTTGAGAATATGAATAATTGAATAACATATCTAGAAAAGGCAATAATTTATGAATAATGCTGAAATTGATGGTCACAACATTTTTTGTCCATTTCATGTTTGGTTTGTACAGATTATCATATATATAGATTTGAACTTGTTTAATTAATCAATTGTCCAGTTTCTTTTGTGTTGAGAATATAAATAATTGAATAACATATCGTGAAAAGGCAATTATTTATTGATAATTATTGAATATTCATAAGCTGAAGTTTGAATAAGGAATTTTACAATAAGTCACTTCTAATATTCTTCTGGTGATTCACCAACATTTCCTCTCAATACTCTTTCTTCTGTTGATGGTCATAACATACAGCTGGTACAAATGTTGAGTGATGAGTGGAACATTTTAGGAACACCACGTTTCAGATAAAGAATATTTGACTTTTTACTGTAAGCTACTTTTTATTACTTATGGCATGTTCAATGATATTAATAATTAAGTCAAAATAATGATGCGTTACTTAATTATTTGTATAGTATGTTATTTTATAATTATGTTATTTGATGTGTATTTTGATGTGTATGCCAGGTTCACAGAAAGAGCCACAATTACTCTACATCAGAAGATCAAACAACAAGGCTGACAAACCCAGGGTCAGATGAAGTTGATGTCAGAGCTAAATGTTGTATGTCAGCTACAAAAGCACCCATCAAGGTAATATATACAAATTCAGACTCAATTATTAGTGCGTACATATCCTACATGAACATTGCCAGTGTCATTGCGTCAACAAGAACTGAGAATGTCCCCAAGGGCCATTGAGGAGAACAACAATTCTCACATGGGGGCAATACCCTCCATGCCCATGCTTAGCAATGCCACTGTGTTATCCATACATGTACATGTATGTGTATGAAACCTGCATTTGGAATAGACCCCCTAGTCAAAATGATGGTCTTATATATGGATGAGTGGAAAAGTAGCTGATCAATTTACTTGTCTGAAATGAAGCATATGTAGGTAAAATCAGAGTATGCTAGACATAAAGTATGTCAGTAGTTTCCCCCATTTGGGTACATGCAAGCCTGTGCACTGTACGTGTATGTATATGTATTGTATCACTGAGTCATTTTGTCTACTGTGCAGCTGTGTCTAATTCATACTGTAATTCATTCAAAGGAGAGGACTCTTTGAAAGGATGAAATTAGATACTCAATTAATCAGTAAATTAGATATAAATATCTCACAAAATGATTCGGACATGTATTCATGGCACTAATTTGTACATGTTCAGACTTAATTTAGACTTTAAATTTACCCAAGGTTATTTTCATAAATTTTCAATTCAATTTACTATATGGACACTTCTAATTTGGTACATGGCCTGAAATTACTCAAATTAATGCAGTTGTATTTATTTTTAAATTCAACCTACCATTGAGAATATAGGCCAATTAAGGTCAATGTGTCTATATAAGTGCAAATGAAAATTATACTGTAATTTAGTCAAATGAAAGGACTCTTTGGAAGGATGAAATTAGATAATCAGTAAATAAAATATAAATATCTCACAAAGTGATTCGGACATGTATTGAAGGCAGTCAGACATTGAAGGTACATGACTAAGTTTGACTCTGCACTAATTTGTACAATGTTCAAACTTTATTCAGACTTTGATTTAACCCAAGGTTATTTGCATAAATGTTTTTATTACATTTACTATTGGTACTTCCAATTTGGTCCATGGCCTGAAATGACTCAAATTAATGCAGTTTAATATTTAATTTTCAATTTAACCCACCATTGAGAATTTAGGCCTTGGTGTTCCCACAAACCTTTGTTATTGAACATGTTTTAAGATCCAGTCATTGACATTGTGGTGCATCATTCTGAGCTACCAACCATCAAGAGACCTTGCTACGGCTATCTGCCTGATGCCTGACCTGAGCAACCTGACCTTGGAACCAGCCTGCAGCATCCACAGGGTCTTCATAGAGACAATAGAACAGATGAAAGCAGACTATATGGTATGCCAGTCTTTTTTAGTCAAACATATTTCTTTTTTGTTTTGGTCATTGTGATCTCATAAACGAATGCTTGTCATTTACCTGAAGCTAATAGGGAGTGCAAATGTAATTCACACAGACTAATCCCAAAGCATAGCAATGTTCATACAAACAGCAGAACAGACTACAAATATATTTATTTTTTTAATTGATTAAACACTCATGTGAATGATGTACATTGTATGAAGGTGTATCCTAACTTCGCGCACGAAAATTTAGGATTTTTTAAAAGTGGCTTAGGATCAAGAAAATTACAGTAATCTCAATGAAACAATAATAAATTACCCCTCAAATTCTGAGGATTCGATTTATCTTGAACAATTTCATTTAAACTCACAATTCGTGGTGTTAATGACCCGATTCCGTGACTATGTCATATCAGCAAGAGCTTCTTCACCGAGTACGGTAGTCTCCATACTTCGCGCATAATACATAGGGCACCCTGCCATTGACTTAACACGTATCCCGTGTAGCAAACCGTAACACGCATTTCAATGGCAGTGTGATGATGCAAACATTTTGCGCGCATTAGCATCTTAGCACACGCACCGTTGTCAAGCTATCTACGGAGATTGCGCGATCCGAAAGTAAATTTGATGGGTAGGTCGAATAAAGGAGCATTTTGCGCAGCCTTTCGATGACAACAAATATGTTCTACTGAACGATTTCCATCTAATTTGCTTGATACTTCCTCCTCCATAATTTTGTTGGAACACCAAAGTTGTGATTTACAAAAAAAGACCACAAAAAGTAAGTATTTCTTCAGAAATATTGCTCTTTATTTGCTAATTTTTTGGTTGATGAGTAATTGATGTGTGCTCTTTCAGTTGACATTGGAAATTTCCGTCGCCGTGTCCGTGTTATAATTTTTGCGTATCTCGCCTATGATCCGCGAAGTTGGGATACGCGCGAAGTTAAGAGACCTGTCCATACATATGGAAATCTGGGACAGTGTTTAATTGTCTGATTTCCGCCTGATCAATATTTGAAACTACCTAATATGTCATAAAGGACAACATATTTTGTGTATATGTGTGTATGTATTTGGCATGTGCTATGTACATGTTGCTATGAATTCATGTTGTAAGTGAGGTAAACACTAAATGAGACAAAACCTAGAGTCGGGGCATTTGAGCAAAACAGTACTACAAGTTGCCTTGACAACCTACATGTATGAGTATCAACAGTTAAGGCAATGGTATAGGGACTCAATGACTGTCGTATGTGCCCAAATTATGAAGAAGAATATGAAGATTATTCTTTTACAGATTATTTTTAACAATTATCTTGAAGGAGATGTTTGCATCTTTAAAAAAGCTTGCTTCATTGTTGCATTGTGTTCATAATGTAGGACAGCATGTAATATAGTCCTGAACTACCCATTTTTACTGCAGCATAGAAATAAGCACGGGTTTCAGTTCTGAAGTAAATATGAATTCAGGCTCAATCTTATTAACCATACACATTGGGTAACATAACTAGGTTCTTAGGCTCTTGACTTGTAATACTCTTGTATCCCTGTATAAGACTGATGTTTTAATGTTGTTTTTTATAGAGAGCTGTATATGGGTGATCCTCGCAAATTTTCTTGGGTTGATCACTAATCAGCAATTGAGCATTGAAATTGAATCAAAGGAGAACACTGACATAAAGCTGTGAAGCTCAGTTGGCAGATTCAGGTTCCTCCATCAGTTAACTTTTCTTTACTCCATTAATACAAATGTGAATGTGATAAGTCTAATCATGTGGACTTGCTATGTTTTAAAGCTGAACAGGTCACTACTACTCAGAGTTGTGTCTTCATTTCAAGTGAACCATGTTGAATCATATTGAATCACAATACAGTGCCATATACAACCGCTGGTCAGCAGTGTTTTTCCCACCAAGCATCAGTTGAGCTAAAAACGTTATTCGGATGAGTTGTGAAATTGCTCTGAGGACTATATACTTATTGCTATCTAGATATTTTGTCCTGCCTGGATGAAATAAAATTGACATTGCCATATTTCATGTTTTGTTATGACAGGAATGCCTGCCACACATCTCCAAGGGGGATTTCACATTCAATGGAAAGACCTACTCAACTCTAGACTCATTCCTGCAGGCTCTTACGTCGGACCAAGGGAACATCAGGTAAGATGGAAAACATGCATCTACTGATTGGTGGTAAATGGAAATAAATTTACACTTTTGATGTGCATGCATACATAATTATGGAAGGTAAATCTTAAATCATTTGTAATAATATTAGACAATGTTCTTGACCCAACAATAAGCTACAAAATGTCTGACATAATTTGTAATTAATAATACAGAAGAAAAAGATTGAAGATATTTTCTGTTTGGCCCACATTGATGTGAATTAGTGATGTAGATATACATGTAAATGCTCATACCTCCTCTTCACCATCACAGAGGAAACAAAATCCACCCAGTCTACTGCCTTATGAAGAACATAATTTTTTAATGACATTTTTGATAATTGAAATATCCATATTGATAAATCAGACTTTTCCTATCACAATTCTGTAGAATAAATCACATATTTTTACGATTGTGGTGCTATATTTTTCAAACTGTTAGTCAAACAATAATCTCTTCGCAAATTTACATCGGCTGCAGATGACAAGACACAAGTCAATCAATCTCTACACTGAACATATATGTTGAATTTTACATGCGAACAAAATTTGATGGATAATGCTCTCACATTTCAGACTTTTAATCTCGCTTTTAAAAAGATCATTGTTTGAAAACCTCATATAAATTAAATATTTTCGAATTGTGTTTTAATGTTGAAAATTGTCAGTTAAATATTGATGAATTGCTTGTAAATATGCTATGCACATGCACTGCAGTCTTCGATTTCATGTAATGCTCAATTCGCAAAACGGGTGGAGGGGTAAACACAATGGTCAACAATACAAATTAAACTTTGACAAATCGACAAATTGCAAGTACAAAAAATAATATTCTTGATATTTCCTATCATTTCCACATGTTTTATATATAAATTGAACTACATTAATTTGATATCCTTCTACCTATCTTAAGTGGAGTATTCCACACTCTGTGATTGTTGTTTGGCTTGTGCAGTACAACTACTGTATTACATAGGGGTAAGGGGGGCAGAAACAATATATGCCTCTTTCACTTGTGAAAAGTGCGCTCTGCGACTTTTCTGTCAGCTGAAAACAAAATGTGCTCTGAAACTTTTAATATAGACCTCTCTTTCCTCTCTGTTTATACCACAAATCAAGTGAGGTATCAAATTTGCAAATAATGACCATAATTTTCTGCACAACAGTTTCAACATTTGGTGACCCGAATTGTCCACCAAATATTGGAAACATGATTTTTCTACTGGCCCGACAGCAATTTTTGGTGGCCCTGGTATATCAGGCCTACGCTAATTTCGAGCGTTGAAATATGATATGATAAACAAATAGAGTCAATAGACCTTTGATGAGATTATATTCAGATAATACACATTCTACAGTGCATTGTGTAAATGCAATGCCCTCAAGGCTTTTTTAGATGTACACAAGGCATATATGCTGAGTGCGTTGTGTACATATGACAAAGCCAAGAGTGTGTTGCATCTACATGTACACTGATGCTCGATAATTAAGTGTGTGTATTGTCTGTTTTATAAAACAAGCTCAACCATGGAATTGTTCATTTTGCTGGATTATTTGAAAGACTTGTCACAATTAGTAACCCAGACTATCTACTCTAGAGTGTGAATGGATTAGGAATTTGCATCATTCATCACTCACTCACTGATATCTCTCTGCAGAAAAATGCAGAGTCAAAATCATTAAATTCAGTCCGATGCGAAATTGCCGAAAAATGTGTCTGTTTGGCCCACATTGATGTGAGGTAGTGAGGTAGATGTATAAATTTGCTTAAATACCTCCTTCTTAATCATCACAGAGGGAAAAAATCCACCCAGTCTTCTGCCTTGCAGGGAAAATAATTTAGAGCCATTTTTAAATTGTTGGTATTCAGGAAAATGTTTGGTTAACCAAAAGTATCAGAGACTTTGAAACAATATAGTCTATATTAGCAATATGACAATACAGGCTTGATTACTACCAGTCTCTACAGCTGGACATGGATACATCCAGGGCTGCAGTAAACCTATATCTAGGGATGACTGATAGGTAACTAAAGTATTAGCGATAACTCAGTAATAGATACACTGTATATGTGTGTAAACTGTATTCCTACTGTAGATTGAATGGAAATGTTGAGGTATATTTTGTTGGTACAATGCAATGCCTATAATTAAATATGGAACGATAAAACAAATCTCACTAGACCTTTGATGAGATTGTAATCTACATCATCCGGAGTGCCAGACTGATGCTGCATGTACTACATCAGCCAGTAATGCCCTAGACCTTTGATTCTCATTAATGACTAGTCACTGTTTCATTTCTTTTACAGAATTTGCAGTGGGACCGCTACATTAGTGATAATTCAGTTATTGATACACTGTACATGTGTGTAAACTGTTTCCCTTCTGTAGACTGAATGGACATTTTGTGGAGCTATGCTATTTTTTGTTGGTACAATAATATGCCTATAATTTAATATGAAACAATAAAAACATCTCACTACAAAGACCTTTGATGCGATTGTAATATACAGCCAGATTGCCAGACTGATGCTGCATGTACTACATCAGCCAATAATACACTAGGCCTGTGATTCTCATTAATGAATACATATTGTATCGTTTCTTTTACAGGATTTATGACAATGATGAAGACCCTTTGCCCTACATGGGTACCTCGTGGAGTCATCAGCCCACCTCATCTGTACATGGCAACCAACTGTACAACAACCCTTTGTCCTGCAGAGCTAGCACATCTCGACCTATTGAGACTTATGGTCAACAGGACTGGCAACCATCATCTCGGTCACGTTCTCGTACAACTCCACTCCCAGGGCCATACACCCACTCAGTCCAATCATCAAGCACACCTGAACCGGCTACTCAGGCACGTAAACGGAAACACATCGATCAAGCTCAACTGCCATCTTACTCTGCACAGAATCCTTGTCTTCCATTTCCACACTCACACTTGCAGGGCACATCAACCCATCAATCCTTACCCCAGACTAGCAACATGCACCTTTCAACCCAATTACATCAAGCGTCCTCCCTTCTTCAACCATCAAACCTACCACAACCATCGTACCATCCTACCCTGTCATACCTACCTCAACCATCGTACCATCCTGCCCCGTCAAATCTTCCTCAACCATCTGACCTTCACAAAATGTCATACCGCCCTCGACCATCGGACCGTACCACACCGTCATACCTTCCTCGACCATCGTACCATCCTACCCCGTCATCCCTTCCTCAGCCAGTGGATTTTCCCCCACAGTCAAATCTTCCTCAACCGTTTGACCTTCCCAAAATGTCATACCTTCCCCAACCATTGGACCGTCCCGCACTGTCGTACCTTCCTCGACCATCGGACCGTCCAACACTGTCACACCTTCCTCAACCATCGGACCGTACCACACCGTCATACCTTCCTCAACAATCAGACCGTCCCACACCGTCATACCTTCCTCAACAATCAGACCGTCCCACACCGTCATACCTTCCTCAACCATCAGACCGTCCCACACCGTCATACCTTCCTCAACAATCAGACCGTCCCACACCGTCATACCTTCCTCAACAATCAGACCGTCCCACACCGTCATACCTTCCTCAACAATCAGACCGTCCCACACCGTCATACCTTCCTCAACCATCAGACCGTCCCACACCGTCATACCTTCCTCAACAATCAGACCGTCTCACACCGTCATACCTTCCTCAACAATCAGACCGTCCCACACCATCATACCTTCCTCAACAATCAGACCGTCCCACACCGTCATACCTTCCTCAACAATCAGACCGTCCCACACCGTCATACCTTCCTCAACCATCAGACCGTCCCACACCGTCATACCTTCCTCAACAATCAGACCGTCCCACACCGTCATACCTTCCTCAACAATCAGACCGTCCCACACCGTCATACCTTCCTCAACCATCAGGCCGTCCCACACCGTCATACCTCCCTCCACTATTTGACCTTTCCGAACCAGTGGACCTGTCTCAACCATTGGACCTTTCCAAACCATCCACATCCACAGCAACTAGCCCCACCTAGTTTGACCCTCCGGCAATCTTAGGCAGCCTTTCAAGTTTTCAAAACTAGTGTTCATTGCACAATTTGGCAACAAAATTTGGTGTATGCAGGATGTAGTCTCTGTAATTATGTGCAAGTCAAGCTGAAGTTAATAAGATAATATCTATCTGCAGGTCAAAGCCATTAAAGACCATTAAAGGTAAATTGTTCAACATGTTGTCTTGCTCATTTTGTGTCCTAAAGTACTTTTAATTTAAAGGAGGGGCGCAATCCCGGCTTTGATTCAGCTTTATAGCTTTGAATATGTGCCTTTATTGATATACCACATTCTTTTTTTTTTTTTTATCCTTAAGTTGGGCAAAAAAGGAAAATTTCATGCACATTTTTGGCTCTTTTTCGCGTCGGCGTTCCATACTCCTAAAAAAGTAATTTTAGCGGAGCGATGAGCTCATGAGTCATGACGTCACCTGCAGGCAATAACACGGAAGAGCGAGAATTGTTTACAACGTGGTTCAATGCAAACACTTTGACTTGCTAGTAATACAAACTCGTATTTGCTTGAAAATTGAGGATTAACTGAAATTGCCTCAGGAATGAATTTTAGCAAGATGCAGCAACACATCTAAGGAAAGTATAAGCCTGCACCGTTTTCCATAAGGATCCACGTATGAGGCGGATTTAGAACTCAAAAGGTTAAATTAACGAGGGCCGACTGGGAAGGACCTAGCGAGTGTGTGCAGGTCTGCCAGAGTTTCGGGGGGCCGCGCGGCAAGACAGGTTATGCTCTCGCGTGCTAGCTGCCGCGCCAACTACCTATGTATTACAAGTTCTGAAAAGTAACGAAAATGCAAGATTATTACGATCGCACCTATTCTAGACTATTTCTTAATTTACTTACATGTTTGCATGGCTTTTCAAACAAATACAAGAACGATTACCTTAGATGGACAAATCTATCACTTTCGTGGCCTCTTTGACAATGTTTATTGTTTTTTTTTCTCTATCGGCATAGATGTCGGCATTCTAATGCCGACAGAGAAAAAAAACAATAAATGAACTGAACTTAGCGCTCTTTTGTAGTTTTGTTGTTAATTTGCAAACGGCGTAGACTACGTGTATGATATCGATGCCCAGAAATTGATTGACTATGTTCAACCTCCCGCACGCTCGCCAACGACTTTAGTTTTGGATTTGTTTATTTCGGGGAAAAGTAATATTTTGCTCAAAACTGAGGTAATTCTGAATGTTCTGTAAATATATTTCCGTAAATATTGTTAAATAGATCCATCAAAGCAATGATGCTTGTCATTTTATTGCTGCATAAAAAGATGAATTTGAGCGCGAAACACCGCATTTTTGTACACCATGTTTTGAGACGTGAGCGGATAAAGCCGCCACTTATTATGGTTAGGCTAGGCCTGGGCTAGCCGCAGCGCTCGTGCGTGCTGATGGCCGGAAGACCTGTCTGCGAGGGGGCTGGGTATACGATTGCTATAATCATATCGGAGACTTCCTCGAAGCGATTTTAGAGTGAGTATGCGCCTTTATTTGGCAATTATATTTGTTGTATTTGTGGAGACAAATAATGAAATAAGAATTATAATAATGGTGTCTGCAATTATGGGGAAATTGTCATGAATTTGCTCAGCCACGCTCAACAAATATGTTCGGTTGCACCTCTATCACTTCCATTCCATTTTGGCTGCCGACGCACAATTTGGAATTTTATCTTCAGGAACTGTCAATTCAAAACTCGATTCTGACTCTGATCCAGATCTTTCGTCTAATTCACGCTCACTGTTAGAATCAGATGAATCTGGGTGTGGATCCTCCATAATTATAAACTCAAACAAATGTATGTAGATATTGAAAAAAATCGAAATAATATCTCTCTGTCAATGTGATTAGATGCGCTCAGCGTGTACGTCTATGACAATTAGAGTATCGGGGATCCTGTGATTGCCTGCAGATGACGTCACAACTATGACGTCATTTTTCTTCGCCCGAACTCAATTTTTTGGGGGGGCACTTTCAAAGTAAATTTTCAGGTCCTCGTATCATTTATAAATAATTTTCCAAGTGCAAAACAGTTGTTTTATTCGAAATCTACATGTAAGTGGCTTTCTGAAGGGCTAAAATGCCATTTTCAGCTGATTTTCTTGACACCATACCTTTAATGGCATCCAATTGTCAGCATATGAATTTCATAATTTCATAGTTAGAATTGTTGATGTCAAAAAGTAAAGATTGCAGAGAGAACATATCACACTGTTTAACATACTCATATGCGTAGCCAATGTGTCAGGTACTCAAGATTAGTATGATTTGATTATTTTAAGAATGTTCTGCTGTAAGAAAATTCTTTGTGGCTCGATGGTTGAGCACCTGTCTAGGAATCCGGAGGTCTCTGGTTTGATTCCAGGCAAAGCCTCTTTTTCTTTGCTCATTCCCATTTTTCATTTGTAAAAATGGCAAACAGTCAATAATGCTTTGAAAGCTTTTGGGGACTTTTCTATCTTGATGAAATTCTACTACAAATATTCCATGCATGGAGGCTTTCAACCTTGAGGACCATATACATTAAGCCTCCTGTGCCAGAAGCATGCATGGCTAAGGGGTCTATGTACCAGGCCCATGGATATACTGTAGGCACAGTACGTGATTTTAGGTTTTTTTTTTAAAGAATGTTTGGCTGGCACATAAATGATGTGAATCAGGATTTCATTCACAAACTGAAGGTTGCTAATAATTTGTATAAAGCTTTTCAAGGCTTTTCTGGCTCAATAAAAGTCTATAGTAAATGCTCCATGCATGGAGGCTTGAAAACCTTGAGGACCTTTGAGCCTTTTGTGCCATGCTCCATGCATGGAGGCTTGAAAACCTTGAGGACCTTTGAGCCTTTTGTGCCATGCTCCATGCATGGAGGCTAGGAAACCTTGAGGACCTTTGAGCCTTTTGTGCCATGCTCCATGCATGGAGGCTTGAAAACCTTGAGGACCTTTGAGCCTTTTGTGCCAGAAGCATGCATAGCATAAGGACCATGTCCTGCAGGTTATTAGGGGGTACTTGTGTGGATGTGCTGTGGCAAGATTGGTAGAGCGCTCGCTTTTCGATCATGAGATCCCGAGTTCAAACCCTGCCCACTACATTGGTCCTTCAATTGCTGCTCTCTACCCAGGTGTATGAATGGGGACCCGGTAGGAGGTGAAAGCCTATTATGTGAAGGATCTTCTCAATGCCCATGAGTTCCTTAGAAGGAATGCTCCCCAGGGAGTGGAGATGGTGCACACAATGTGTGCTGGTTTGCATTTTATCATATGACCAGGGGTAATGTTATTATTGTAAAGCGCTATATAAACAGAGTATATTATTACAATTGGTGACAGAGTACGTACAGTGAAACATATTATAACAAGCTTCCTCAGACACCATTAAAGTAACCTTGATTTATCAGATATCTTGTTTATAATAAAATAAACATAACCCTGACCTGTGAAATAGCCTTTGCTATTTCAGGTACCTCATTACAACAGAGTTTGTTATAAAGAGAGGTTCCACTTTACAACCTGGACCTGTAATAGCCTTGCTACATGTATAAATCAGGTACCTTATTACAACAGAGTTTGTTATAAACACGTTCCTCTGTGTACCACTTCATGACCGTATATTACATGTATGTAGCCATCAAATCTCTCTTGACCTAGACAATGGGCTTAATGTGCCAGGCTCTTAACCCATTTCCTGTGAGAGTCTGAAATTGCCATAGACGGTTGTACACAGCCCACCCCGGTTCCCATAGTCAAGGGGGTTATCCCATTTCCTTTGAGAGTCTGAATTGCCATATGACGTTGTACCACAGCCCACCTGGTTCCCATAGTCAAGGGGTTAACCCATTTCCTGTGAGAGTCTGAAATTGCCATAGACGTTGTACACAGCCCACCTGGTTCCTATAGTCAAGGGGTTAACCCATTTTCCTGTGAGAGTCTGAAATTGCCATAGCCGTTGTACACAGCCCACCTGGTTCCCATAGCCAAGGGGTTAACCCATTTCCTTTGAGAGTCTGAAATTGCCATAGACGTTGTACACAGCCCACCCGTTTCCCATAGTCAAGGGGTTAACCTGTTACCTTTGAGAGTCTGAAATTGCCATAGACGTTGTACACAGCCCACCCGGTTCCCATAGTCAAGGGGTTAACCTGTTTCCTTTGAGAGTCTGAAATTGCCATAGACGTTGTACACAGCCCACCTGGTTCCCATAGTCAAGGTTAACTGTTTCCTTTGAGAGTCTGAAATTGCCATAGACGTTGTACAACAGCCCACCTGGTTCCCATAGTCAAGGGTTAACCTGTTCCTTTGAGAGTCTGAAATTGCCATAGACGTTGTACACAGCCCACCCGGTTTCCCATAGTCAAGGGGTTAACCTGTTTCCTTTGAGAGTCTGAAATTGCCATAGAACGTTGTACACAAGCCCACCACGGTTCCATAGTCAAGGGGGGTTATCCCATTTCTTTGAGAGTCTGAATTGCCATAGCCGTTGTACACAGCCCACCCGGTTCCATAGTCAAGGGGTTAACCCATTTCCTTTGAGAGTCTGAAATTGCCATAGACGTTGTACACAGCCCACCTGGTTCCCATAGTCAAGGGGTTAACCCATTTCCTTTGAGAGTCTGAAATTGCCATAGACGTTGTACACAGCCCACACCGGTTCCCATAGTCAAGGTGTTATCCCATTTCCTTTGAGAGTTCTGAAATTGCCATAGCGTTGTACACAGCCCACTCGGTTGTCCCATAGTCCAAGGGGTTAACCCATTTCCTTTGAGAGTCTGAAATTGCCATAGACGGTTGTACACAGCCCACCCGGTTCCCATAGTCAAGGGTTAACCTGTTACCTTTGAGAGTCTGAAAATTGCCATAGACGGTTGTACACAGCCCACCTGGTTCCGCATAGTCAAGGGTTAACCTGTGTACCTTTGAGAGTCTGAAATTGCCATAGACGTTGTACACAGCCCACCCGTTCCATAGTCAGGGGTTAACCTGTTTCCTTTGAGAGTCTGAAATTGCCATAGACGTTGGTTACACAGCCCTCCTGGTTCCCATAGTCAAGGGGTTAACCTGTTTCCTTTGAGAGTCCTGAAATTGGCATAGACGTTGTACACAGCCCACCCGGTTCCCATAGCCAAGGGTTAACCTGTTTCCTTTGAGAGTCTGAAATTGCCATAGACGTTGTACACAGCCCACACACCGGTTTCCCATAGTCAAGGGGTTAACCATTTCCTATTGAGAGTCTGAAATTGCCAGAGATGTTGTGCAACAGCCAACCCCGTTCCCATAGTCAAGGTGTCATATATGGGTCATTTGAATGGTTACATACTAGCTGTATATATTGGTGTCATGGGTCATTTGAACATGTTTCCTACTAGGCTGTTTCTATTACATATTTGCATTATACTGTGGATCATCCAAAGAGTTCTGATACATACAACAAACCCCTCGTAAATAAGAAGGGTAATACAGTCGTGTGAACATCGTTATAAACAGCTCTATAGTATAGTTAACCATCTTATACACATTAAATAAAAATGAACCTCCTAATAACAAGCTCTGATAACAAACCTCTCTTTTTATATATCAAGGGTACATTTTGTTCTGGTCCTAGCTCTTTATATTCCAATGATGTTTACTCTGATGTGACTATTAACCTGATATAACAAGCAATGTTTGATGGGTCAATGTCTATGTATTGTAAGATGGTTCCACTGTTTTGAAGTGAATCATTGTTTTTCATAGAGTTATCATCAGCAGAAAAGAAATGTTTTTCCTGTGTAAGTTGTGATACTGTGGTTTGATATACAGAGATTTCCTTTGTATCATAGTTATAGGACCAAGTATATTTTTCTTTATATAACAAGGTAATACAGTGGAACCTCATTATAACGAGCTCGTGATATGATAAGCCCTGTATAACAAGGTATACAGTGGAACCACATTATAACGAGCTCTGATATGATAAGCCCTCGTATAACAAGGTATACAGTGTTAACTCATAATAAGAGTTCCATATAACGAACCTCTCTTATGTCAAGAGACTTTTTCTGGGTTCTAGCTCTTTATATTCCTATGATATTACTGTGATGTAACTAGAAATCTGGTGAAACCTGGTATAATTGTACGAAATAATGTTGTTTTTTTCATTGAGCTATATTAATTGACATCAAAGAAATGTCTTTCACTCTGCATGTGATTTTATTATGCATTAATTTACATGTATTGTTACACTCCAAGCCAAATATTACTTAATGTTTAATTAACCCTCTTATAACGAGGTAATACAGTGGAACCTCATAATGAAGAGATATATTTAAACAAACCCTCTTATAACAAAGTAATACAGTAGAACCTCATTATATACAGCTCGTATACTATAACAAACCGCCTTAGTGCAATGTAATGCAGTGGGACCTCATTATATAGGAGCTCGTATATAACAAACCGCCTAGTGCAATGTAATGCAGTGGTACCTCATAACAAAGAGTTCTGATTAACATCCTCTCTATGTCAAGGTTGATTTTGATTGTATTCCTATGATTTTCACTCTGATTTGTGTATAAACATGGTATAAACAAGGCAATGTTCATGGTCCCAAGGTCCATGGATAGTAAGGATGGTTCCACTGTATGAAGTAAATCCTTGTCTTTATTGAGTTATCTTGACCAGAAAATAAAATCAATTTCACCTTGTACGTGTGATCTGATAATGCAGAGATTTCTCTACAAGATCGAGTATTATTTTCTAAAATTATGATTGAAATTTGTAGTACAAGTGCCAGTTACATGTTACTATATTCCAAGCCAAATGCTACTTGGTGTGAGTTTTTAACAAATGCCTTTGAAGCATGTGAAACCATAATTATTTCTATACATCATTCCAAATGATGTATTTACTTTCGTAATGTAAGTTAAATATGTACAATTGTATTGCAGCTGAATAAACACCGTACTATAGTATTAAATACATGTACATTCCATTGAGGGTATGTTATACCTGCTACCCTGTAAATACTCCATGATCCTGCTCAGTACTGTAGTCAAGAATGGACATTATTCATGCAAAGAGTATGGAATAGAAAAGATTTATTGTTTACTTTGTAAATTATGATGTACATAATTTACTTTCAAAGAAATGTCATGAATTGTAAATGTATAAAAGTGCAATTGTTTACATGTTTTTTACATTTGTCATTCTGCATCAGGTGAAGATTCTGCTAGGATCAGAGGCTCCGACTCCCACTATACTAATCGGGTGTCTATATAGTGAATATTAAAGCAGTTTAATAGTTGTTTCTCAAATAAACTCGCACTGTCAAACCATGCAAGAAACTGATAGATTTGTTCAAGGGACACTCTACTGAAATCATCATCAAATCAAAGTTTGTTTGCGCACAGTGGCAAATGTCATTTGAACCACATTTGTAGTGTGACCACAAGGTATGGGAAGATGTTCTCTTTAATATTGTGAAATACAGTGAAACCTCATTACAATGAGCTCTGATTTAACCAAACTGTCTTATTGTTGATGTATGATAACCCACATCACTCGGTATGGGTTCATTTGTCTGTTTAAATCATGCAAGGGCGCCTGCTCCTCAATGTCGGTAGACTATGTAATGGAAGCACAAGCTCTTTATATACACATATTTATTTGCGCTACTTATATGTGTTACCGTGATATTTGTTAAACAAGGTGATTTTAATGTTCCAATGTCCCATATAAAGGGGTTTGACTGTTCTTATGGAATGTATACACAAGGTGTACAGGTCACTATGTTTAACCGTGATATTGATAAACAAGGTGATTGTAATGTTCCCATGCTCCATGTTATAAAGGCCGGGGTTTGACTGTATGAAATAATTGCTGATGAATCAACTAAGTGTGTTGTTATCATTCTGTATCATCACACAATTTCCTTCGATGGCGGGCAAATCTGAGAATGTAAAACGTCTGCCTCAGTTTCTTGCTATTTTGTTTTCTAGTTGTACCAAAGGGGGTATTCCTCCTTGGTTGTACATGTACAGTATACAGCATAAGTCATAATGGAAGAAAGTAACAAAACTGAAATATAAAATATTTGAAACTGAAATCAATTGAATAGTGGAGAAAGAAATTGTTCTACCAAAACATAATATGAATACCTCATTTTCAATTAAAGACATGAATTTGTGCAGTGGTTGCTGTGACAAGTAGTATGATTCTTCTCTACTATTGCAAACTTTGTGTCAATTGTTTTTGTTTTTAACATGTACATATTCCATACTAGTTTTGAAGAAAAAAGAAATATTTTGTAAATACAATGGACCAATTTAACATTCCTCAGTTTGTGCCAATTTTCTTGTGTGTAAATAAGATGTACAATTTTGTAAACTCTGCTATATCACTATTATTATTCTTTACTATATATAAACACTTTGAACAATGTTCTTGGTTTATACGCATTGTAATGTAAACACAGTCAGAATGGGAAACGTTCCCTTATACGAACTGAAACTCATAAAATGATGCAACTGCATGAAATCAAACCAAACATTGAAATAGGTGTATTATTACATGATATGTAACGTGTTATTTAGTGCAGTAAGATTGATACTATTGTACTGTAACATTATGAATTGGTTAACCTGTTCCAGACTAGACGTTGCGATCCCCATACAGTTAATACAGGGGACCAACCCAGGTTGCCCGTAGGCACTAGGTTTAAATCATCAAAGGCACTTACTTATAACCAAGGTCTTAGAAATTTGATGCTTGAACTCTTTTGTTTGCTATATGTACGCATCAGGATGGAAATATACATGTAGTGCTAAAAACAATCGCGATCTAGTGTAATTGAACCATGTAAAGACAGCTTGTAATCTTATTTCTACATCACATGAATGACTGAAATAATTAGGAGTGTAACAGTACTGTAGCAGACACGAGCCTACTGTACTGTGACCCCCCCCCCCCCCCCCCCCCCCCCCTCAAATCTTGAAAACACAGAGTGTCATTTCATATACTGTGTGGGTTGGGGGTGTGCTTTTTGTGGAGCAATTCAAACATTTTAAAGGGATAGTTTGAGTTTTGGTTAGAGAGGGCGCTAGACTACTTATTTTTTTGTGAGGTAATGAAAAACTGAGTTTTGAAAATTTGAAAGAGCATATATTTAAAATAATAAAATCATCTTTGTTGATCAAAATCGGTTCAGAGGACGGCTGAAATATCCATAAATATAACAATTTGTAATAAAACTGGGGCCCCAGTTTATTAGAGAATTTGAACCAGCCGTTAAAAATTCAAAAAAATGCTTCCTCTTTTCAAAAAGTTACAAAATAGTTATTTAAATAGTTGGTTATTTCTCTATCTAATCACTATTTCAACAAAGCACTCACCTCTCACCATTCCCAGGGTCCCCGCTTAGTATCCAGGGCCCACATATCAGCTGAATATACTGATGGAACTCCTTGTACAAGTACTACAAATGAGAACATTGATAAGCAGAGTTTGTTAATACATGTTGCATTAAATACATGTAGCATTTAATCAGGTTTTGGGACAAATACAAACTCTGAGATACAATCATAATATGAGACACATTTGAAGTGGAGTGTCTAGAGATAATATCCCTTGTATCTTGTAACCTCTACCCATTGTTCAGGTTTCTCAACAGCATTTTGATCATTTCAAGAACTCAGGATTTTGTGTAGGCCTATGTTGTAATGATGTTCATATTTGTTTAAAATAAATTCCAACATGGTTTCAGAAACAAGGACTATGGTAGTTATCATTTGTTTTTATAGTAACGCATGTTGTCACATGCTGTATGAAATTGCAATTGTATATCAGAAAATACAGTCATACTTGCATAAGTTGAATCTGCTGGTACTGATGAAAAACATGAAAAAGCTTTACTTACAAATTCAACTTATAAAACAAAACAAAAAACAACCCAAAACAATAGATGTTTCAAAATAGAGCTAGCCTTTTGAATATATTCAATGAGACAAAGTTTTAACTTAGGCTAAACTGTAGTTCTTATTGACAAGTATATGTACATTAGAAGTGTATTTAAGGTAGACTTGTTAATGGTTAAAATTTAAAGGTGGTTTAAACATTTCCATATTTTTAGAGGTTTAATTGAGAGCAATTGACGTATATAGACCTTGTTTTAGGGGTTATACTTGTTTAGGGGGATACTTGTCAAAAAACACGCGAAAATACTTGAATATCAATTTGACCAATGGATACAACTTGTTTAGGGTGGGTTTGAAAAACCTGTGGTCGCGCGTGTGTACAGCAATATATTTGAGTGCCCCCCCCCCCCCCCCCCTCCCCCTGGTTTCAGATATACCTCCCTAAATATAGTTCATAGTTGTATGGCGCTGGGTTTTATTATATCTATACTGCCCTACCACCCCTTACCACCCCCTACCGGCCGGCCATACATCCTGACTCGATATATCTGAATAGTTGGTATCCTTTTTTTTGGGGGGGGGGGGGGGGAGTGGGGTAGGATCGAGTAGAAAGATAACGCAATGCTATTGGTGTACACCTGTTTGGTCCGCTTCCATTTTGTCTCGGGCTAGCAACATAGCAACATCATAATTCAGAGACATATAGGGGTTAGGAATAAGTGAACTAGATTACGGGTTGGGGGGCGCGGGGCGGGTGTCGGATTATTATTTTAGGTTAAAAGGGCCAAGGTTGAGTTTGGTAATTTCGCAAAGTTGCCCCCCGCTCACAAACATCGGATTGTAGACGGATTTGGTTGATTTCAATGTCGCATGTATGAAAGATCAGTCGGAGAAGAAGAAAGAAGACATGGGGAAAGGTAATAATAATTTCCATTCAAATGCTCTAATTGTTGTGAAATTTGCTTTCAAAATATCATATAAAAGTGGTTGACGCCCCCGGGTATCACTTTTAGAACCGCTAGGTGCGAGGCACTAGGCGTTCTATGTTCTCCTAATAAAAGACTGAAACCAAAATATTTTGTGTGCACCGCTAATTGTGCTTAAAACTATACATATGATATACGGTACCTGTACCCAGCAATTTACTCTCCAATATGTGATACCAACTACCGGGTGGATTAAGATTATGATTTTTCCTTCCATTCCGCAAAAAAATCAGTGATATATGCGCCTCATGGGACCAGTCTCTCTCCGTGTGTTAGCGCGACTGTGAACGAAAGGCGAACGAATGCGAATGGGGCTTGCGAGTTGCGTCAAACGGCAGTGTTTGGAGTCATACTTCTATGGTTGCGATACATAATATACCACACTACTACTGTATTAATAGTATTACCGCACACAGTGACTGCACTACAGTCCCGTATTACCCGCACAACTTGCAACTATACAGTCCCGTATTAGAACCTACAACGCTAGTGCTTCGGCGCCGAGTTAATTTGACACTTCGAGTTTGTAACGGCTCTTTTTGAATGATAACAGGGGTTTTACTTTGTCGTTTGTAATTGTGTATACTTTTCGAGCATGGTGAAGTTATAACTATTAGTTTGTATCGTAATCGTGCAGGTTTTGGTTACTATAAGTTTAAGTTTGACCAATACTCCCACTATCCCTTTAATAGACGTATTTGGGGTGTGTGATATGATATGGTGTTTAGGTAAAGATGGTATGGGGTCAAGCTTGATGGTGATCTAGAAATGGAATATTCAAGTTTCATGTGACAAACAACATCACGTAATGAACATTAAACCGGTAGAAGGGCCAGGGGATAGGTGCTAGGGGTACGGGGCAATATACCCGGTCGATTAATTAACTGCCCCCTCCCCGACCCTTCTAGTAGGGTCCGTTGTACGAAGACAAGGGGATTTCCCTCGCTCTCCGCGGATGACGTAATTTCCAATCAGCTTGTCATTGTCAACACTCCGACTTCGACGACTCGCCCAGGTTGGGTGCACAATGGGGTGCAATACAGGTCGCTGTAATGGGCGTGTTTATGCACTCATGCATATAGGACGATACAAGGGCTGCTGGTAGTAGTGGTACGAAACGAACTGCGAATATACAGTACAGTACAGTACATACAACAACGCAAAGATATGGCAGCCCTAGTTTCTGATTTCAAGTTTGTCTACCATGACATGGAACTGAATTAAGATTGGAATGGAGTCGCAAAACTGAAGCCAAGCCCAGGGCCAGGCCAAGGTTAGTGTTTGTAATAGTGTATATATTGGAGCCGGATGTGAGATAACGTCTGCATTTGTTTCTATCTCT
>JBAMJV010010624.1:0-64994 GCA_037951105.1 Echinarachnius parma | reverse complement strand
GTCTCGGGCAGCAATCGGTCCATTTGACCTTTGACGACCCCAACTCCTTGCTTACAAAACTAAATAAAAACACACTCACACGAATCAACCAGTGGCCCGTTTTTGCAAATACGCACCCCAAACCCAACCCCTGGCTACCGGCCTGAGCGGTCACATATTTTGTCTTGGGGGTAGTTGTCTTGGGGGTAATATTCCGGGGGGTAATTGTCTATGGGGCAGTTGTCCGGGGGGTAATTGTCTAGGGGGTAGTTGTCTCGGGGGTAATATTTCGGGAGGGGGGGGGGGGGGGGGGGGGAGTTGTCCGGGGGTAGTTGTCCGGGGGGTAATTGTCTGGGGCGGTAATAGTCGGGGGGTAATTATCCGGGGAGTAGTTGTCTTGGGGGGAATTGTCTTGGAGGTAATTTTCCTGGGGGGTAATTGTCCGGGGTTAGTTGTCCGGGGGGTTATTGTCTGGGGTAGTTGTCTTAGTGGGTAGTTGTCTTGGGGTGTAATTGTCTTGTGGGGTAGTTGTCTTGGGGGGTAGTTGTCTTGGGGGGGGGGGGGGTAATTGTCCTAGGGGGTTATTGTCAGGGGGTAATTGTCCTAGTGGGGTAGTTGTCCGTCGGGTAATCGTCCGGGGGGTAATTGTCCTGGGGGGGGGGGGGGGGGGTAATTGTCCAGGTGCTAGTTGTCCGGGGGGCAATTGTGCTAGGGGGTAGTTGTTCGGGGGGTAATCGTCCGGGGGGTGGTTGGCCAGGGGGTAGTAGTCCGGATACGGAGTTTTATGCCACTTGGCAACTCTCGCCATGAAACAAAGTGCTAAGACAAGTTACACTAGAAACTGGGTAGACCTGCCTATGATATAATCACAACTTACAGGCCAAAAATCAACAAATTTTGTACTTTGTATTAAAATGTATATTTTTGAACTGTATTAATTATAAATTGAGTCGAATTAGGTATCATTGTAAAGATAATCCTGTACTTTACAAGCCTCGAGCAATTCGGAATTCTTAAAATTTAATAGGAGTTGACGAATCGAAATTGAAAATGAGGAAAAATCACCCTCCAACCAAGCCCGAGACTACACTCAGAACTCGCCGCTTTTACACGAGCTCGAGCTCAGCTCAATGCATGTAGCTTGACTCAACAATCGATAAATAACTTCGTCAGTGGTGTTGATCAGCACGCAATTCCGCAAACAACACGTGGATATTTCCCCAATATACGGTATAATGCACGTTATCGATGTCACATGGGCCTCTACTGTAGCTAGCTGAGCTGTGATGATTTAAAGGGCATCAAGCGTGGGGGTGCTACACAGCGGGTCGCCATTTTGAACTAGGCTAGTTTGCGCGCACCGCATGACACTGAGCTAACGTGCATCACACACCGTGCGCAACGTGTAGGCAAGATTGCGCTGCGCATCTGAACTACCTTTAACGTCCAATGTTAACATCACCAGCGAACGATCGAGGCTGCGCTTGGACCCATCGGCTTAGGCTGGCGGCCGGCGGGTGATCGCCAGAGGTAGCGCTAGCTGTAGCGAGCTAGCTGACCGCTATTAGTATCGCCCGCACACTGCATCGCACACAGTCGCGCACAGCGTATAGCTACAGCACGTAATGTAGTGCAATTGGATCATGATTACACTCGCAGACTAGGCGACTCCAAGGAATAGCTCCATTAAACAACAAGCTTGTATCACCATGCATTGTGGTGTAATTGCGCAAAAAAGTGTGACTGGGTCTTCATGACCCCTAAGGCTGATACACACTATTTAGCTGCATTAGGGGTGTTTTTCTTAACACTCGTCCTGTGGACTTCCAGTAGCTTATTGGAGGAGTAGGCCACACAGGTTGTGTTCCTAAAAGGTACTAGAAACCATTTCTGGTGGTCAACCTTTTACAGCAGCCCATGTCTGAAATCCTTAAAAAATGGTGGTTTGCCCCCTGGATATAACCAATTTGTACCTTATCATACACGGAAATAAATAAAAGAATAACCATACTACGAAAATAAGTTGTTGTTTTATTAGTTTGACAAGTTTAAACCACTATAATTGTACAGAAAATAGTTTAAACAACCACAAAAAGTCTCGGTATAATCCCGGTATTACAGTTACCCATAGAAACCCCCTACGGTGAAGTAACCAGAACAGACACATTTTACGACTCCGCAATTCGCTGGATTTGGGTATTCAGACAGTGTTCAATATATTCAAACATGTTCAACTTTTTGATGAGTCAGTACTTGGAAAGCAATATTTTCATATTCTGTATGATCTCAGCTTTCTGTAAAGATATAATTTGGTTAATATAGGGCTTTTCAATAAATCTTCACTTTAATGTATACTCCGCAAAAAAAGAAACTGGACACTTGTATGAGACCAAATATTTCGTATTCATTAACGATAAAATATATTATATTGTATATCAAATTAAAGATAAAATTACCCTCTCCAATATTCGCATGAAATCCAGATGAAATCATTCATGCATGACTTGTCACAGTCAATTAACCACACCAAGGTCTGTTTTCAAAAATAGCAAAACTGGAACATCCACTCAACCATATAAATGTTAATAAGCATAATCTAAAACGCTATATTCATGAGATGGCATAATGTTTCATTACAAATGTGACCTTTTCTATCTTCATCTCAATAAAGAGTATAAATGAAGACAAATTGTGAACGTTATAGGTGTTATTTTTGTCCAAAAGTAACAAAATGGGGAATTCCATGGCAAAGCTTTATTAGTCAAAACCACAGTTTGTGCCCTTATTTCAGCATGAAAATGGTATAAAGTCTTCTCAAGAATTATACCGTAGTCCAAAGATCTTCAAAACCTGAAGTCACCCTTGGTCAAACATTTGGGCAGTCTTTAACATGACATTTCTCTAGGTAAGTATGGTTAAAATTTCAGGGGACACATGAAATAGACAAGTTTCATGCCTGTAATACAGACCAGTATGATAATGCTCTCATAACCTGGCCCTGTTTTATTGACAAATTTATATTTCCAGAGTTTGTTCATAACAATAAATTTGAATAATGTCATAATTTACTTGCCCCGCTCATCTTGTTTTAAGTGAAACGCTTACTATCATTTCAGTCGAATGGTGTGGTCCTCCATTGTTTTGCTATTTTTGAAAACAGACCTTGCTAGTGTTAATTGACCATGGCATTTCATGCATGAACGACACACCTTTAAGTTATACCCTGCATGCAGTGGACTAAATTCCCTTTAATTTGATATATGATAATGTACACTTTATCGTACATTAATATGAAATATTTCAACTTATACAAGTGTCCAGTTTCTTTTTTTGCGGAGTATACATGGAAGTAATGGCCAATACCCATACAATTTGTATAAAATTCACGTTTTTAATCAAATTGAAGGCAGAAAGTTTGTGGTAAGTATTTCTAAAACCATTGAATTTACCCCCTTTGGGTATGTCATTAAAGGGGTAGTACAGTTTTGGTAATGCTGAACTTTAGTAACCAAACCTGGACAGTAACATTATACACTAATAGTTATAACTCTACCATGCTCGAAAGGTATACAAAATTACAAACGACTAAGTAAAAAGCCTGTTATCATTGGTTTCAACCATTTTTCATACAAAATTATGCATGTGATGTTTTATTAAAATAATGATTAAATAGAGAGATTATCAACAACTATTTAAAACAACGCTTTTGAAAATTTTTGAAAAAGTGCAAGCATTTTTTAAATTGTTTGAAATATTTTAAATATTTGGGCCCCAAATAATTATTAGATCAGATATATTTATTTATATTTCAGCCGTTTCTGTGTCGATTTTGACCAAATAAAGTTTATTCTGCAATTAAAATTGCATGTCTCTCAAATTCGACACTCAGTTTTTCATTACCTCACCAAAAAATTGTGATGTGCAGCTCCCTCTCTCCCAAAACTGACCTACCCCATTAACTAATTTGTCTTTAAAATATCATAAAATGGACAAAACAGTGTAACACTTCGAACAAATTGATAAAAAAGTGCTTGGTCTAATAAATTTGTCCAGGGCTGTAAAAGATCTGCGTGAGAGCGTGAGAAAGGGGTAAACATGCGTGTGCCTCACGCCCAATGCGTGAGAGTTGGCAACCCTGCACTCGCCCCAGACCAGACGCAAGTTACATAACACACTGAGATAATCTGTTTTTTCTTTCCCAATTTTTTTTTATTTTGGGGGGATGCGGGAGGGGGGGGGGGCGGCCGCACCCCCCCCCCCCCCCCCCCCCCCTCCCACTTCCGGTTCCTATGACAGCTATTTAAAGGTTGGAGCAAGAGGGTGGCGCAGCAAGCGGCACCTCAGGAAGCGGCGACCCTGTACAAAGTCTATGGGGGAAAACAATGCCTCTCGGAGCGCATTTTTTTCTTAAACGTTAATAACTCTAAAACCCCAATGGTAAATATCTTTTAAACGAGAAGGAAATTTGAAAAGCCCAAACCTGTCCCATGCTTTTCTTGTTAATATGAATTCAATAAGGTATGAGGAAATAGATAAAATTCCAAATGGATTTTCAGGATTTGGACAATGTTACTAAGTCCCTTCAAAGGGAAATACCAGTAGTGGGTAACTCCCCACACACAACAAATGAAATGTACGCTCTTATTACCAATCATGTTAAAGAATATGTTTTTTCCCAATACAGGATGATAACGCCTGGAAACCGCCTACTAATTAATATATTTGATAAATTATACAACTCATTTACTGTAAATTGATATCGCCGATGGTTGTATATTGATATGCACGCTCGTGCGCTGCGTGATAATGGTATGGCAAATGCGCACATGGTAGTTCGCACGAGCGAATCGCTCGAACGAGCGTCTAGATGTGGCCAGCGTAGACGGGCCAAGTTAAAGTTAGAGTCTTTCCCGTACCAATGTTGGCACATAAGGCGGCGCATATCTCCGTTTCATTAGCCCTAGGCCACACGTCTACAAAATGTAGCGAAAGTTACAGAAGGGGGCCAGTCCTCTGGTAACTTTCCCTTCTCCATTCTATAAATGCCGAGTGTCTGGCTAGAAGGCAGGAGGTACCATTTTTAAAGTCTTTGGTATGACCCGGTCTGGGTTCGAACCCGGGCCGTCCCGTGCATGAGGCGGACACTCTAACCGCTAAGCCACCATGCTCGGTTATAGACGGGTCAAACTAACGGTTAATTTAGGCTCAATGTCAGCGAAGTGTCAGTTGCCCTTTTTTGTAAATTTTTACCAAGTCAGTGTCTGATAAATAAGACTTACTGCCCGTCATACTATTGACCAATTATGTCCATTCTCTCGTCATTTATTAGGCACTGACTTGGTAAAAATTGTCAAAAATAGGAAACTTGACATGGTGTTACTCACAGCGCCCTAAAACAACAACTACACGACCCAAATGACTGTTCTTGGTATCAATTTTCATTAGAAAAGACACTCTATCCTATGCACATAATCATTTTGTTACTTTATTTTGGGAAGTGCCCCGTTCCGTTTTTTTTTTTGGGGGGGGGGGGGGCACCCTGTATTATATGTTTGATTATTCCGCCGAAACGAAATATATTATTCATGACATTCTGTGTTTCAAATGATTACAAAGAATAATTACAAAGTAAAACAATCAAACACATATTTTGTATCTAATTGTAAAACGCGTTTTGTATCCATACAACTGTTGTGAAATAAATTGTGTCCGGTGCTTCTTTTACTACCAATTTCTTTCGTTGCAGATAATCCATCACCAACACTCCCGGCTCTCGCAGACAAAGAGGTTAAGGCTTGCGCTAGAGAAATAATGTCTTTCTATCGGAAGCATATTTGTAAGATAAAAGCGGACCCTCTCGATCATGATTCCATCCGTCCATTAAAAGATATATTTACCAACCTTACGATGCTCACCGGAAATGGTGAAGATTGGAAAGAACTAAAATACGAAGACCTCTTCAAAATTGACAACAATGGGGAACCAGCCAAACGACTCCTGGTACAGGGAGAGGCTGGGGCTGGCAAGACCACATTCTGTGCTAAGATTGCATGGGACTGGGTGAACGAAACTATATTCCATAATTTCAGCCTAGTTGCTTTAATCCCTCTGCGAGAATCTGAGAATTTTACAGTTGGGGAAATATTAAAGGGTTTTCTCAACAAAAACAATACAGTTCAAGCCAGTCAGCTTGAAAAATATATTGAATTGAACCCAGACAAGGTTTTCATCATTTTCGATGGGCTAGATGAGTTCAAGAGACATATTGTACCGTCAAATAGCAATACAGCGAGGGCAGAGGGTATCATTTCACAAGAACATGCAATAGATATCATTAAAACTGTAATGTCAGATCAACTAGAAAACTGCCTTGTTCTGGTGACGACTCGGCCTTGGAAAGCAGACGAGATCAGGAGAAATACAACACTGAGAGAAATGTATTCCTTCATCCGCGTTGAAGGTTTCAATAAGAAAAATATAGCAGTATACATAGGGAAATACTTTAAGAACAACACGACTAAAGCAAATAGTCTAATTCAGTTCATACAGGAAAATGACATAGTCTCAGAACATATGGCCCCTTATCCCCTTTACATAGCTATGTTATGTTTGATGTGGAAAGAGCAAGACGAGGAGAAACTGAAAAGAATACAACAATTGCAAACATTTTCGCAGCTATTCAAAGCAATTTTCGTATTCTTGAAAGAGCATTTTCTCCTTAAAGGTATGAATATTGCTCATCCAGCGCGAAAAGGTCGTCTCACAGTAATAGAAGACCATTTAAAATCAATAGCTAAAATCGCATTCAATGGGTTATTGCAAAAAAACATGACTTTTAAAGAGAAGGATTTCGAGGACTGTCGTGATGCCATGGTAACAGCATGCAAGATAGGAGTACTTACCAAAGAAAATAGGCTAGTCCCGAGAGTGGAATGGCATGATAACCCCATGTCCCGGCTAGAGTGTGCAGTGGACTTCCCACACAAGCTTTTTCAGGAGTTTGTCGCGGGAATGTACCTGGATGTCCTATATCACTCAAACCGTGCTGAATACATCAGAGTTATCGCAGAGGTGGTGCTCCCTGAGAAACAGGAGTACATGTATTTGCTGTACTTTGCTACAGCACTGAGCAAGGAGGTTGGGATGGATATCATAACCAGGTTGTATAAACCTAATGCAAGAAAGGATTTTATCGTTGATGTCGCTTTTGAATGTCATCGGAGAGAAGATGCAGAGTTCATGGAGTTGGTGAAGAAGAAGGTTGTAAACAATGTTAAATCATTGACCATAGACCGAAAAAAAAAGGTTCACACTATACTTGGCTACGTGTTCTTGACATCTAATCTGGTAAGGCATTAACCACTAATTATTGTTAGTAGTTACAAACGTAAATAAAAAGTGTCTTTGTTTTTATTCCGAATAAGAACAATATTCCTGCATATTTAGATTGCATCCCTGCTATTGCATACACTTGTATAGTATGTCACATGTAAAGTGTTCTCTAACAATCTATCTCTATTTAGCACTTACATATAAACACACAGGGAATTAGTATGCGCCATAAGTGTTAACATAATTTGAAAAGAAGAAAGTAGGCTTGTACTTTATTCAAACTTAAAATGTTTCAGACTGTTGATTGACAAGGTGTACAATGTGCATTTCCATTTGTGTACGGGAATAATTTCAATTTAAAAATGTTATTCAACGCTCATCTTAATATACACAATTAAAATACACAGAAACAAAATGAGGTAACACGGCAAGTATGATACAAATATTATGATAGTGTTTGGGATAGGTAGGAAGGGTTCCTTATAATGAAACAAAAACCTATCCCATAAATAGTGTAATTGATGAGGAAAAAGATAAACAATAATACATAACTGTGACATGTATTTAATCTGATAAATAATTTAAGTAAATAAATGTGTTATTTGTGCATGTACGTTGTCTCTCGTTGTCTGTCATCTTCCATTTGATCGCATCATATTTTTTTTAATTACAGACTGGGGTAAAAGTCAAGGGCAGAGACTGCAGAGTGTTACTCTCCAAGGCGCTAGCAGAGACTATACGCACATCTAGCTCTCTTAAGGAGGTTACGTTGGACCAATGTTCTATGCACGAGAGCTTCTATGATATCCTTGCAATCAACGGACATCATTCCAAGGTAGAGAAGTGAATACACGAGTGTGTTTTGATCCATAACGGTTTGTTATTCTATCTTTGCACATCTAATATAAAGCTACGGGTGTTCAATATGCAATATGTATGAAGTATTATAATATATAATTGCTATTTATATGAATGTCTCAGAAGAAACTACACAAATTATAACATTAAATATTATAAAATGTAGTGGCTGTAGCATAAGGGTCACGATATATGCGTGTATATACATAAAAACATCAGATAAAATTACATCATATGCACAGGTAAATTGTAAATACATCATGACAATATCCATTTCTAAAAAAAGGCGATCCGAATCGGATGTATAGTCAAGAGCCTTCAAGTTCGTATAGACAGCATATCAGAGGTAATCATCATCACATGTAAACTATAATCGCAAACAAAATAATGCAACCAAATGGTCACGAATGTTTATATCTTTGTTGAAGTTACCTTATTTTGTTAATCATACTCTTACAATGAAATATAGACACCTTGTTGTATTATAAATCAGGCATTATAAAGCAGTCAGTAAGAAAGGGAGCACCAATTAACTGTTTATCGATTTTTGCCTTTTTGTAGGGGGGGGGGGGGGGGGGTTGTGGTTTGTTTGCGTGAATGTTATATATGAGGCTTGTCATTATATACGGTAGGCAAACACTTAACAGCAGATTGTAGAAATGTTATTATGCGTAACATTTTATTAGTATATTATTGTTTACAATGCAAAATAACCAAACCTCGCTTAAACTGACTACATGTAATAATATATTCTTCATTTTTTTATATTTTCTTCCGTAACATACCTTTACAAAGAATACCTTTACAAGAATAAGTACAATATTGTTGTAATATTATGCTAAATCAGTTAAACTCTTTTATTGACCATGTTGACCGATATATAGTTTGATGGAGGGACGCATTCGTTTTTCATTCGTAGAATCCAAATTACAGGGCTGTTCGATCTGATTTTGTTTGTGTGTATTACATTATTCCCCGTCAACTGAAAACTGTTCAGACGTTTTGTAAAAGAGGACCTGTCCCTTTAAATAAGTAATGCATACCTGTGCCTGTGTTAAAACATGAAAAGTTGCTCATATTCCTATCACAGATCAAGACATTGACATTACGGAGTATGGATATCAGTGTCTCGTCTTTGTCATCAATTCATCTAGCATCCTGGATTTGTAAGATGCCACACCTCACTGAACTGGAACTGAATATCAACGTACATGAAGACTTCTTTCAGACAGCAGATGAGGTGACATCATCAGCGCAGGTAGGTCACGATTATATAAATTCTGACCGCTATTCATAATGATTGCTATTCATGAGGATCACTATTCATAAGGACCTATATTCATAATTTGAAAAGAGCGTCATACTTCATAAGGGTCATTATTCATAGGGACCGCTATGCATAAAACGAACTGAGTGTCGCTATTCATTAAACAAAAAGAGGGTCGCTAATCATACAATGATTACAATTTCGCTATATCTCTCTAATGACATGACCCATTAGATTTGCCCCGATTATTTACGTGACCTCCACAAAATTCAGTCCGAGCAAGCTACGCCGTTCGGTCAAGTGACGCAGTGTGGTCGGACTGATTGGGGAGGGGAGAGGGGGGGGGGGGGGGGGGGGGTCACATACATCATGTGGCCACACCTTTTTTCTTTATTTTTTTCAGAAAGTTATATATCCTAATGTTTTGGAAATGTAGTGGTCCTTATGAATAGCGGTCCTTATGAATAGCGAAGTTACCCCATTAATACATAAATACTGTCATAGTGTCATACCATTACTGAATCATGTAACTGTAATATTACGATACCAGCGAAGTGTGTGTATGATTGGAACTACTGGGGAACCCATATTTATTCGATGAATTAAGTAAAAATATAAAATGCCTACACTGTTTTCATACATTTACAAACAGTTTTTAATAGTTGTTGATGATCTCTCTATTTAATAATTATTTTAACTAAACATCACATGCACAATATTTGGTGTAAAAAAATAGTTGAAATCAATGATTTTAGAGAGCGTTATCTTGTGTTTAAATGGCTCTTTTTAAAATCATAACAGGATGTTTACTTAGTCGTTGTGATCTGTTATACTTTCGCGCATGGTGTAGTCCATACTTATCTTGAAACTAGAACTGTGAACTTGCTTACAATGTACTGAAATATCTTCACGGTACCATACTACAATTATGTACTTTGCTTTATTTAGGCGCAACTGTACTTTGCAGTATAGTGATATTTGCAGGTTACATAATATAACATACTTTTGCCAGTTATCCATCTAACTCCATCCAACTGCAGTTCCCTAGAACAGGAACTGATGCTTCAGATGTATTCATGTATTTCCTACAGGCTGGATAATTGCTTATGAGAACGAACAAAATAGACAGGATAAGCTGGGCGTAAAACTAGTATAGTTATTACACACACATGCTCCTAATTCGGCTGTATCCGAATGCATGTTTCATATATTTGTTCATTAATCAGGCGATTTAAACCTTTAAATTATTGAATAATTTATTTGATTTATTTCGATCAATTATGAACTGCAATTTAACATATACCAGTTTAATCAGATTAGTCAGGGTGTACGATTACCCGTGCAGTCGTGAAAACGCAATAGGATTGTATATTGACTGTAACAAATTATACAAATTAAATAATATCATTACTTAAAGGGTACTTAAAAGTATTTCTACATCGCCAGAGAATCATTTTTAATATTACCTATCAATCATTCTGTCAGCGCAGTTCCGATTACGATATCACTTAACGATCCTCTTATCGGAAGCAACTGCGATATATCGCAGCAAGCAGAGAAAATCTCGAAAATCTCTTGTGTGCAGCGAATAAAAAATCAACTTGGCGTTCAGAAACAGCATCTATCCCGTATACACGTAGCGCTATACAAGTATTGTACTATTGCATGCATTCAGAGTATTACCTACATTGTATTATGCATGGTGCGGTGCATAGCGCTGGGCATTGTGTGTAGTGTGTACCATGACTCCAACAATGCCGTTGTAGTGTGTACATCAAAGTGCGAGCACACACGGGCGTATTGCCTGCATGCCATACGATACTAACTATCGCATGGGCTATGCGATAAATCGCACATACTACCATATAACGTACGCGTATTGGTTCAGCGGTCGTGCAAACAAAAGTCGCGCGCGCGAACCACTAAATAGCCGTGGTTCCGTAGGTCGTAGTAATTAATTGCATTGTTCTCAAATTACAGAAACATATCAGACCCCATGAGAGTATCATTGATATTCAATTATAGTACCAAAACAACTAAGGATTGGTTTTATCATGCCCGGCGGTACTCTTTAAGGTGTGTTCGCCTTCACATATAGACGGTCAACATTATTGCTGATATCCTAATGCAAATCCATACATAGATGTCAGTGTGACATCATCACTGGAGGTGGCATGGTCTAGTTGATTTGGCTTCCATCTTTCCATGCAAGTGTCGCGGATTCGAGTCTCACATACCCAGTGTAGGCCTATATGGCATTTTAGCAAGGCAAGTTTAAAGTACCTGAGCGAAGGTTTAAAAATACTTATTACTTTAATAATGTTGGCATCATTGCAAAGGAAATGTTACAATCTTCCTAATAATCCATATTTACTTTTCAAAAATTGACACAGATTTGATTAATCTGCTATCAAAAGTGATGAAATTGCTACTCGGTTGTTCGCCCTTGATCAGCCCGCAGTGTGCCGCACGATTCATAAATTCGGTATTATTCCCAATTATAGCCATAAATAGGTTGTATGTATTATATTTAGGCTAAAGTAAACCTAACATGTTATTTACCGTGCTTCATAAGCATCATAAGCCTGGTTTTGGGTTGTCGATCGAACAATAGCAAGACTGGTCACGAGGAACGCATGCGCCGTGTGTTCTCTTGCGACGGCAGGTTCCCCGTCGCAAGGTTTTTGAACATCAAAAAGTCGGTTCAAAATCCGTTGGGATCAAAACAATTAGAGAGAGAGAAAGAGCATGCGGTTATTGCGGTGATTGCGGTTTTTGCGGTGGCTTCATCTTACCCTATTGACCTATTGAAATTGCATCCATGGCAAATATTCATGGTTTGGTAGACAATACTTAATCCTGAATACTTCAGGCAAGTCTCGTCGCATGCGGTGATTGCGGTGACCTATTGAAATCGTATCCATGGCAACGTTGCATGGCTTGGTAGACAATGATTTATCCTGAATACGCCAGGCAAGCCTCCAGATATTTCTGCTTTTCATCAAAAGTTATTTATTCTCATTACACACCTACACACCCTTATCATTGAAAGGGAGGTATACAACCGACAGGTTTGTATTGTCGTGATTGGGATCGGCATCCACATGACAGCGAAGGGGGGGGGGGGGGGGGGGTGTCTCGGCTCTTGCGCTCTTGGGCCCAAGATTCTCCTTCATGTCCCACAGTTGTTATTTTTGTTGTTTTTCTAACTTGTTTACCGCGGTAATTTATATTTGGACCATTTTGGGTCTTTGTATGAGCTAAAAGCCAAAAGCTTGCACCCCGACCCCCCTCCTATGTTTATATTTTGCAACATTTTTCTTTGGTATGGCTCCATACTAAGCATACTCAGGTTAATTTCATATAAGCTTGGTGCACCAATATGGTTGCCCAACGCTAGTATGCTCCCCGGGGAGTAGAGGATGTGTACAAGGTAATTGTTAAATGCGCGGGTCTGACTCTTAGAGGCTATTAGGCGCGATATAAATACGAACTACTAATATTATTAATTATTATTAAATACTATTGTTATTATTATCACTATTACTATTACAATTATTATTATTAGTAGTAGTAGTAGTACTAGTAGTAGTAGTATCATTATTCCATAATGTGTGCATCATATACACCATATATCACCAAGAGCAGAGAGGTATTAACGGTCATCCTTGAAATGCGAAACATTTTGTGAGTGTTTATATTGTATAGCTGCAGTGAGTTTGTACAACGCGGTAATGTGTTACAGACTTTGACACTTTCCGCCTTTCATACGCGCACGTGACCAATCGCAAGCTGTTGCAGGTCGTCGCAAGTCCCGTCTGACTACTCCATTAGTATTGCGCTGGTTCTGGCGCACCGGTATGGGGCTCTGGCTGAGCGCGCGCCGCCCGAGCGAGACGCTGCCTGATGAGCTGCGGCACCGCTGAACTGCGATCGATCTGTCAGGCACATTGGCGGTAAACTGGAACGACACTCGGCGAGACATTTTGTCATTTTTCGAATGTGTAGGGCTGTTTCGGCAAATTTCAAAGGGTGTACAACATAAACTAATAAATGTGAGATTATATATTGCGAATATCAATTACATAATCGTAAGAGTGGTTTAATTCTCTAAACTCATTAAGTCTATAAGGCCGCTTAGCCACCCAAATAATTACAGGGACACAAGTTATACACTTCAAAGTTAACTTTATTGCTTATCTTTCAGTGGAAAGCTTCCAACAATCAAAGCCAAATGAAGAATATAATAGTTAAGTTAATGACCCACACAAGTGAGTGCCTATATCAGTATCTAAATTGGCTACTCCTGGTAGCTAACATTCAATAAACAAAACACATGATTAAATTGGCAATAACCAATGAGGAATAGCAAAAGAAGGGTCTTGAATAAAACAACAACAAGAAAGGATTAGTTTGAGTTTTTGTTTAAGTGTCCAAAAGACATAAACAGGAAAGGTCACCATACATTACGGACGCGAGCGATGGCGCTAATTTACGGTGACTCTACTCTATGGTTTCCAACTAGTGGGGTGTTCACAACGCAACACAGGGTGAGACGTGAACTCTTCATTACGCGAGCTGTAGCAATCGACGAGTCGGTCCTGATGACCTTGCGTTGACCTTCAGGGCGAACGTGAGACGATCAGAGGACGATGACCCTACACCACGAAGGGAAGACGAAGTTCATGACGAGATGACGATGACACTATGACGAAACTGGAAGATGACCCTAAGGGTAGTCAAAGATGACCCTATACGGAGTCGGGGACGACCGCCATCTATAAAGAACAAACAGCCAAATAATGGATGGCCTACCTATGTCTAAACCATATCCACATACCTACATGAAATATTTCCTTTAAGACACTCACTTCTAATTCACTTGACAATATCTGGCTTGAATTCACATGCAATTCATTAACCCTAAAATAAATCATAGATAATCAAAGCTTCATTCAAGCCCTTTCTCAAGTGTAAACATCAAATTAGGGCTTTACAAAGTCCTATTATTCTTACAAGATTATCAAATAACATGAGGCATTTCTCCAATTAATATATATTAACAAGCTACAAAAGTTAGAGCAACATTTTATAATGAACTCACTTCTGTCCAATATTGTTATTTTATCCTTTCCAAAAGAGAAATTACCACCACACTTTCACTCAGATTTCTACTAACGCTGCAGTGCTTAATGCAGTCGAATTAAATTAACAGATGCAGCACCTATATATATCAAGGTATTAAACATTGAAATGCTTATAGAACAATAATATATAAAGCAAGTAGTACTTACAATTGGCCTCAAGGGGAAGGGAATATCAGCTTGGCACTGTCATTGCTGTTGCCACGCCTAACGACTTCAATGGGCCGTATACTACGCACACAATCCGCTGCATGCTGCAATAACTAAATACAGTAGCAGGCTGGTATTCTGGTGGGCATCTCTGGCTGGCTTAGCCGGTGCCACTTCCTACAAATTTGGCAGAGAGCGCGAGCTACTCTGTTTCGCAGTACTTTCACGACCAACAACAAAATTAAGACTGCACTGCAATTTCATTGCCTTGCTAATACACCCAGTCCAAGTATTCACAGAACAAAGGCTCTAGGCAACTAGGGTTGCTACGCTACAACAACAACAACTATTGTACCTGTTCACCATGCATGGCTTGCCTGCCATGCCTTAGCAGTATACACATATAATAGCACACACACTATCCGCTATCCGCTATCTGTTGGCCTAAACACAATCTACACTACAGTGCACATTCCATGTACATAGTGCGCATACCAAAGGGCTATTCAACTGACTGGTTTGCTTAACGCACTATGTGTTTATCTCTATTCTAACTCATAAATAAAGGACCTGGGAAAATCCTTACAATGGCCCCCCGCTTCAAGAAAATATACCATATTTTCTATAAAAATATATCCAATTTTCCCAGCAAACTGTACCGTAAAGTAAAATCAATCCACGTACCTTTTCCTTGCCACTCGTATTTAGTCCACACTAGAGACGTAGAAGAAAATATGAGTAAATAAATACTGACCTTTTTGGAGTCTCTTTCTCCACAGAATTTCGTCTCCCAAACAGAAAATTACAAAGGTGGCCTAATTTAAAGCATTTACTTCAATTTCCATCTGAGCCGTATTTTACAGTTTACAGTTCAGTTCAACTGAGATAATCTGCTCCAACGTTCTCCGAGCCACGAATCGCCTCAATTCGGAACCGAAAGGGTTGGATGGTAAGAGCCCACCTCATCACTCGACTGTTGATGCACTTGGTGCGGTTGAGGTAGAGGAGGGGTTGGTGGTCAGTTTCTAGAACGAATTCCCTTCCCTCAAGGTACACCTGAAACTTACTGATCCCCCAAACCAACGCTAAACACTCACGCTCAATGGTAGAGTACGCTTGCTCCCGTGGTAGGAGCTTACGACTCGCATACGCGACTGGGTGTTTCTCATCGTTGTGTTCCTGGAGGAGAACAGCACCAAGCCCTGTTGCGGATGCATCTGTCCTGACAATGAACTTCCTCTGTACATCAGGCAGACACAAGATGGGGCTCTGCACAAGGCTCATTTTCAAGGACAAGAATGCTTCCTCTTCCTGCTCACTCCACCTGACCTGATTTGGCTCTCGATTTTTCGTCCTGTCTGTCAAGGGTGACGCTATAGTCGCAAAATTGGGGATGAAGCGTCTGTAGTAACTAGCCAGCCCAATGAATGCACGCAGCTGCTTCTTGGTTTCCGGTCTAGTTGCCTTCTGGATCTTCTCAACCTTGTCCATCATTGGTTCCATCTTGCCTTCCTGTACTACATGTCCCAAGAACTCCACTTGCTTGCTTCCAAGCTGACACTTACTTGGACGTGCAGTCAATCCCGCTGCTCGAAGTCTCTGGAGCACCTCTTCGAGAGTAGCAAGATGTTCTTCCCATGTGGCTGTGTGGATGAAAATATCATCTAGGTAGTTGGTGACATGCTGCATACCTGCCAATAGTGATCTCATCACTCTGCTGAATGTTGCTGGCGCGTTGACCAATCCAAAAGGCATAACCCGGAAATGGTAGAGGCCACTTGCTGTCTGGAAAGCAGTCTTCTCTTTGGCCTCTTCTGACAATGGAATCTGCCAGTACCCTTTACTAAGGTCCACCTTGGAAAAGTACCGGGAGCCTGACAAACCAGCAAAGATCTCATCTGTATTGGGCAGGGGTTCAGCATCAAACACCGTGATTCGATTCAACCGCCTGAAATCGATGCAGAAACGATTGCTGCCATCGGGTTTCTTGACAATCACTATTGGGGAAGAATATGGCGAGTTAGACTTCTCTATAACTCCCATTTTAACCATCTTCTCCACTTCTTCCTGGATTACCCCACGAAGGGCATGAGGGACCGGATAAGGCTTCTGTCGAACAGGATCGTCTGAAGTCAGCCGGATAGAGTGAGTACCCAGATGGGTGTTGCCAGGGGCATCAGTCATCACATCTTGGTAGCTACCTAGCAAACCCTGTACCTGCCTTTTCTGCCGAGACAACAGTTCCGAACCAAGTTTGACGTCTTCGCTAGTCTCCTGTGCCTCCAAAACTGGAACATGCACCTTCATGTTACCTGGACTGGAAGGGTTCTCTGCTTCACTAGAATCATCTCCCTCGGCGATTGAAGCCAGGGCAACCATCTCCAGAACTCCAGCAGTTAAAGAGTCAGGCTGCTGACGGGAAGATTGAGGACTAGACTCATTTACTCGGTCAACATACCTCTTCAACATATTGGCATGGTACGTCTTCAGTTTCCCATGCATGTCAAGTCTGTAGTTAAGATCACTAAGCTTATGTACTACCTTGAATGGACCCTTCCACTGAAGTAGTAGCTTGTTGTGATCCGTTGGAATGAGGATGAGGACCCTGTCTCCAGGACTGAACTTCCTTGGTCTACTCTTCGCATTGTAGTAGCCCACATTCCTTGCTGTAGCCTTGCGGAGTTCCTCCTGAGCGGCTTCCATTGTAGTTTCCAGCCTCTCCTTCAAGTCTACGATGTACTGGTAAGTGGTCTTCAACTCACCGTCCTGAAGTTGACCACTCCAAAGTTCCTTGAGAATCTCCAAGGGTCCTCTCACCTGCCTCCCATATAGCAACTCAAAGGGGGAAAACCCGAGAGATGCCTGTGGGGCCGAACGATACGCAAACAACACCGGTGCCAAGTAACGGTCCCAGTCACTTGGTCGATCTGCACAAACTCGTTTGAGAATTTGCTTGAGGGTCTGGTTGAACCTCTCTACTAACCCGTTAGAAGCGGGGTGGTAAGGGGTGGCTGTCAACTGTTTCATAGACAACACTCTGCCTACCTCACGCATCATCTCCGAAGTAAACTGACTCCCGCGATCAGACAAGACCTCCTGCGGTACTCCTACTCGACAGAATACTTCGACCATTGCCTCTGCAACAGTAGCAGTGTCAATATTGGCTAATGCAACTGCTTCCGGATACCTAGTTGCATAATCCACGATTGTGAGTATGTACCTGTTTTTTCTTGCCGTTACCGGTTTGATAGGACCAACCAAATCAACGGCAACTCTCCGGAAGGGGGTGTCTATAACAGGCATCTTACCGATGGGCGCTTTCGGAATTCTACCTTTAGACACTGTTCGTTGACAAATGTCGCAGGACCTACAGAACCGCACAACATCAGCTTGTACGCCGGGCCAAAAGAAATTGGACATTACCTTCTCTGTAACCTTCTTGACCCCCTGATGACCACCTAAGATACCCTCATGAGCAAGTTTTAGAACGGTCCGCCGGTAGGGTCTAGGAACAACTAACTGCCTAACAAGATTTCCATCTGTCACCGACTTTGGTTCGAAAATCCTGTATAGCAGTCCTCGGTCAAAGACATAAGAGCCATGCCTAATCTCACCAACCTTACTTGCACTAGCCAGCTCTCTGGCCTTCTTCAGCGTTGGATCATTACCTTGAGCCTCTTTGATATCCTCTACCGACACATCAGGAATGGCTGAAGGGACCTTCAGGGGACGTACTGAACGTTTAGCCTGAACAGCCTGGGCTCTAGTCTGGACAGCCATACCAACGCTCTCCTGGGGAGGACATCCAACAACACCCGACTTCCAATCTGGAAGTGGATCATCAATCGGCCTTACACCTGCGATGTTGCCGAGAATTACATCAAACACAGGGGAATCCATGCACAAAGCCTCCGCAATGCCGACGAAAATCGGTGACTTGATTTCAACCTTTGCCGTGGGAAATCTGCGAACTGTGCCATCAATCAACACACACTGCTTGTACTGACCTGTGAACTGACCTGCCGACACTAACGACTTCTTCACTACAACACCTGAACAACCCGTATCTCGGAGGATACTTACATCATGGGAACCAATCTTACCATCCACAACTGGGAGCTGGTTACGCCATTTACGTTGACATGCAACACACAAGACTTGCAGCTTATCACTCACAATATTGGAGGCTGCAACCGTGAATGCGGGAGACGTCAACAACAACAATCCAATCTCCTGATTCGGAGTCAGACTATCACCACATGTAGGACACGAACTCTGCGACTGCTCCTCACCTTCATCTTGTATCTTCTCCGGAGGAGGGGATTGACTTCTACGCCGTCTGCGACCACGCAGCGGACCTGGAAGATTACTCACGAGACCCATGGCTGACTGCTGCCTAACCCTACATCTTGAAGCGAGGTGTCCCATCTGATTGCATATAAAGCATGGACCAACCTGTCTACGCACCGATGGAGGAGGCCTCTGCTCGTTTCCTCTCTTACCCTCAGAATTCGCCTTCGGAACCGGAATTCCTGACGGAGCCTTCTGTCTACGAACATCCTGGTAAGGTTTCTTGGAACTCCAACCACGCCCACCATGTGCTTCTAAAAACATGTCAACGAAGCCTACCATCTTGGATACTGATTTAAGCTTCCTCTCTTTAAGAAACAACGACAAATCCTGACCTCCCTTTTCAACAAGCTGCTGTCTGAGCAACAGATCCACAAGTCCATCAAACGTACGTGAACATTTGGAAAGCTCCACCCACCTCTGCAAGTAGTGGTCCAGCCGGACGACAAATTGACTCGGCGTCTCTCCAGCTTCTGGGGCCGAACCTCGGAACTTTTTCCTAAAGTCTTCAGCGGTTAGTTCAAACCTCTGTAGCAACGCCTCTTTCACTAATTTATATTCACCTACCTGATCTGTGGGAAGCCTTGCGTATACGTCCATCGCCTTGCCCTGTAAACGAGCACTCAAACTTATGGCCCACGTTGCCTCAGGCCAACCCTGACTCTGAGCGTATCGCTCGAACCTGTCAAGGTAGGCGTCCATGTTATCCTTACCTTCGTCGAACCGAGGAAGCTTCGGGGACGGGGCCAAATAACGGCGGTCATTACCATTACCATTACCTGTCGACTGCTGGTCTCCCTGGAGACGAGCCAGTTCTAACTTTTTCTCCAACAGCTCCAACTCCTCTTGTCTCTCTTCCCTAGCAAGCTTCCTGTCATCTCTAGCTTTAGTATCATCTTCTTTTACCTTCTTTGCTATTTCTGCAGCCGTCTTCTCTACAAAGGCTACTAACTCCTGTCCCTTATATCCTAAGTCTTTCCCTATGTCAAACAATCTAATATCCATATTGCTAGCTTATACTTCGTACAGATTAAATTACTACTGAGTCTTTGTTCTGTGATACTTTCTGGGTGTGTAATAGTGGCAAAACAAATTGCACTCACCAGAATCCAGCGCTTGCTCAATGCTCGATTGCTTGCTTGCAAACCGCAACTTCTTGAAGGCTGAAACAGTGTCAGTGCCTCTGCAAACGTTCCCTTCGCCTTACACAGTGGCCAGACTAAGTACCTGAAAGTGAACAATAGAGAACAGTAATAAGCATATCTTAGCATCAGTGATCCTAAAACATCACCTACAGTACACAGCTTATGGACAGGGGTAACAATTATTTTAGAACTAGAACATAGTATCCTATAAAAGCTTGGAAATGTTACAGCTAAGCGACTCCCGGACAAGCCCCCAAAAATGTAAGAGTGGTTTAATTCTCTAAACTCATTAAGTCTATAAGGCCGCTTAGCCACCCAAATAATTACAGGGACACAAGTTATACACTTCAAAGTTAACTGTATTGCTTATCTTTCAATTCAGTGGAAAGCTTCCAACAATCAAAGCCAAATGAAGAATATAATAGTTAAGTTAATGACCCACACAAGTGAGTGCCTATATCAGTATCTAAATTGGCTACTCCTGGTAGCTAACATTCAATAAACAAAACACATGATTAAATTGGCAATAACCAATGAGGAATAGCAAAAGAAGGGTCTTGAATAAAACAACAACAAGAAAGGATTAGTTTGAGTCTTTGTTTAAGTGTCCAAAAGACATAAACAGGAAAGGTCACCATACATTACGGACGCGAGCGATGGCGCTAATTTACGGTGACTCTACTCTATGGTGTCCAACTAGTGGGGTGTTCACAACGCGACACAGGGTGAGACGTGAACTCTTCATTACGCGAGCTGTAGCAATCGACGAGTCGGTCCTGATGACCTTGCGTTGACCTTCAGGGCGAACGTGAGACGATCAGAGGACGATGACCCTACACCACGAAGGGAAGACGAAGTTCATGACGAGATGACGATGACAATATGACGAAACTGGAAGATGACCCTAAGGGTAGTCAAAGATGACCCTATACGGAGTCGGGGACGACCGCCATCTATAAAGAACAAACAGCCAAATAATGGATGGCCTACCTATGTCTAAACCATATCCACATACCTACATGAAATATTTCCTTTAAGACACTCACTTCTAATTCACTTGACAACATCTGGCTTGAATTCACATGCAATTCATTAACCCTAAAATAAATCATAGATAATCAAAGCTTCATTCAAGCCCTTTCTCAAGTGTAAACATCAAATCAGGGCTTTACAAAGTCCTATTATTCTTACAAGATTATCAAATAACATGAGGCATTTCTCCAATTAATATATATTAACAAGCTACAAAAGTTAGAGCAACATTTTATAATGAACTCACTTCTGTCCAATATTGTTATTTTATCCTTTCCAAAAGAGAAATTACCACCACACTTCACTCAGATTTCTACTAACGCTGCAGTGCTTAATGCAGTCGAATTAAATTAACAGATGCAGCACCTATATATATCAAGGTATTAAACATTGAAATGCTTATAGAACAATAATATATAAAGCAAGTAGTACTTACAATTGGCCTCAAGGGGAAGGGAATATCAGCTTGGCACTGTCACTGCTGTTGCCACGCCCAACGACTTCAATGGGCCGTATACTACGCACACAAGCCGCTGCATGCTGCAATAACTAAATACAGTAGCAGGCTGGTATTTTGGTGGGCATCTCTGGCTGGCTTAGCCGGTGCCAATCCCTACAAATTTGGCAGAGAGCGCGAGCTACTCTGCTTCGCAGTACTTTCACGACCAACAACAAAATTAAGACTGCACTGTAATTTCATTGCCTTGCTAACACACCCAGTCCAAGTATCCACAGAACAAAGGCTCTAGGCAACTAGGGTTGCTACGCTACAACAACAACTATTGTACCTGTTCACCATGCATGGCTTGCCTGCCATGCCTTAGCAGTATACACATATAATATATATATACACACACTATCCGCTATCCGCTATCTGTTGGCCTAAACACAATCTACACTACAGTGCACATTCCATGTACATAATGCGCATACCAAAGGGCTATTCAACTGACTGGTTTGCTTAACCCACTATGTGTTTATCTCTATTCTAACTCATAAATAAAGGACCTGGGAAAATCCTTACAATGCACAACATCATAATTATGCAAAGGTATGCTCGCAATTTATCACCATGTCTTTATGTACCGAACTAGTCAACAACAATCATCCTGCCATGCTGTGCCCGTTTACGAAAACATCTCGGCAAATAACACAACATAGAAGGATATGTAGAAAAAAATTATCTGCATGCTTCAATATTGTATAATATAATCTGCTTAATATGCAATATTAAAATGTAATTAGCTGATTCCGAGAGATTTTCTATTCCACTTTAATCATCAGCTGGCGTAAGTCCGAGTCATTTAAAGTCTAGATATAGTACACAGTTGCATAATATATCTCGTGCTGAATCCCGAGCTAGGCGAGAGGCTATAGGTGCAAGTGTGACGTCATTATTCTGTATTCGGTAATTTTCGATTCAAGACAAGTATAGATGTTTTGAGAAGGGTCTTGGAAAAGGCTTCTTATCGCGTCTCATTGATATTTCAAGACTTTAGAACAGATGATTCGTGTTCTGGTTGGTATAAGCTTTCCGTACATGTATAATTTGTCTATTTTGTGATATGTATTCGCTCAGCTACTTTAAGGGGAATAGGCCATAATTGATCGCTGGCTAACATAATGTGAAGGATGCAACAGATTAATCAATGCAAATTTGTATAACCGTCGAGTTTATTCCGAGAAACAAGTGAGTGATACCTATTTGAGCATCTTGTAGAAAACATGGAAAATGAACGATCATATCAAACTTACCGCCAATTTAGTTTGAGCACAACTCGCCACATTGTGTCTCCTTGTGCTTTATAGAGTTACAATTTTATCATAAAATCGATAGTTGATTTTTGGTATAGTGTAAACAAACTCTTTTAGTTTTTATCTCCCCTCCCCCTCTCTGTTTACTTTCTCTCTCACTACCTCCCTCTCTGTCTCTCTAATCCCTATACATGTATTCATTATCCAGTCTTTTGTTAGTTTCTCGGGGACTGCCCTAGATAAGGCATAAGCCTTTATTTTGGCTTTTGGTTATCCCCCCACATTCAAATACGGTTTATACTTTTCCCCCTTACTTCTGTATTTTCAATCTATGGTGTCTTTTTTGTTGTTGTTTTTTTCTTTTTCATGCCTTACTTGTTTGTATATAATTATGTAAATGTATATTTGCAGTAGTAATTGTTATGTATATGATATGTTTTTGTATTCTTTGCTCTTATATTGTATTTTAAACTTTGAATGTGGAAATAAAATCAAATCAAATCAAAAATCAAGGCGCTTCCAAATATATTTGTTTGTGTGAGGTAACGAAAAATTGTGTATCAAATTTGAAAGAGCACACAATTGTAATAACAGGTTTAAGGGATAGTTCCATTTTGGTATAGAGGGCGCTACACAAAATAATTGTTTGTGAAAAAACTGAGTGTCAAATTTGACAGACAATACAATTTTAATGACAAAATAAACTTTATTTGATCTAAATCGGTACAGAAACGGCTGAAATATCCATCCACATAACCATTTGTAATAATTGTGGGGCCCCACAATAATTCGATAATTTTGAACCAGCCGTTCAAAAGAAATTTCACAAATACTTCCTCTTTTCAACAATTGCAAACAAAGTTTTTAAATAGTTGTTGATTATCTCTCTATCTAATAATTATTTCAACAAAACATCACATGCTCAATATTTTATTTCAAATGGTTGAAATCAATTAATATTCAGAGAGCGCCCTCTTGAGTTTTTAGCGGCTCATTTTGTTATCATACCATGCTTTTTACTTAGTCGTTTGTAATTTCTTATACTTTCGAGCATGGTGTAATCATTAGTTTGTAATGTAATGTTACAAGTGTATGTTACAAGTGAAGTATACCAACATGATAATCTTGGTAATTTGCACATTGTTATCATATATCATGTCTATATACATGTTATACCAGTATAACACAGCATCATTTTATCACATTCCTATGACAGATCGAGAAGTTGACATTACAAGGTATGGATATCAGTGACTCGTCCTCGTCATCAAGCAATCTAGCATCCTGGATCTGTAAGATGTCACACCTGACAGAACTGGATCTGTATCGGATCAAAGTACATGCAGCCTTCTTTCAGACAGCGGATGGGATAGCACCACCACTGCAGGTAATCTGAGAAATCACATGCTTTTTAATACATTGTATTATAATAACAATGTATGTGTAATAATATTGCAGTTAACGTGTACACCTATTACAAGGTATTCAATATTTATTCTTCTCTCTTACTGTTTGCTCCAGTAATTCCATCGTGACACATTGCATCATGTGGTCAAATAGTATTGCATTTATTATGCCTCCGCAACGAAGTAGCCGGAGGCATTTTGTTTTCGGGTTGGCGGTCCGTCCTTATGTACGTACGTCCGTACGTCCCGTTCTCGTGATCGCGTTATCTCAAGAACCGATTGACGGATTTTCACCAAACTTGGGTCATGTATGTATCTTGGGGTGCCAATGATCTGATTAGATTTTGGGGTCATGAGGTCAAAGGTCAAAGGTCACAGAGCTCATTATATATGCAAAAATAGCTCGTGATCGCGTTATCTCAAGAACGGATTGACGGATTCTGACCAAACATAATACATGTATGTATCTTGGAAAGCCAATGATCTGATTAGATTTTGGGGTCATGAGGTCAAAGGTCAAAGGTCACAGAGCTCATTATATATGCATGAATAGCTTGTGATCGCGTTATCTCAAGAAGGGATTGACAGATTCTGACCAAACTTTGTACATGTATGAATCTTGGGGGGCCGATAATCTGATTAGATTTTGGGGTCATGAGGTCAAAGGTCAAAGGTCACAGAGCTCATTATATATGCAAAAAAAGCTCGTGATCGCATTATCTCAAGAACGGATTAACAGATTCTGACCAAACTTGGTACATGTATGTTCCTTGGAGAGCCAATGAACTGATTAGATTTTGGGGGTCATGAGGTCAAAGGTCACAGGGCTCATTATATGTAAAAGTAGCTTGAGATTGGAAATCTCAAGAACTGAATATCAGATTTCAATCCAACTTGATACCTGAATGTATCTTAGGGAACAATTGTAGTCATTAGATTTTGGGGTCATGAGGGCAAAGGTCAAGGTCACTTATAGCTCATAATTGTGATACATCAAGATCTAAAAGACAGAGTACCATCAAAATTTAGTTGACAGAATTAATTCTGTGTACATGTTGATTTGGGCTTGTTATGAATAAATTGCGTAATGGCGGAGGCATCATTTTCGACTGCGCGTAGTCGAAGATCCATCTAGTTTATTTATATATTATTCCTCAGGCGATAGTCATTGCCTCTGTGTGACTACAGATTACATGAAATATCATGCAGCAGTATCACGATTGCAAGCATACACGTAATTCGCATCGAAGTCCGTGCTTGATTCTAAAATAACTACTGTACATTTGTATAACATGGACAGAAACATCTTTACCGTACCAGATATAAAGATGTACTTTGCTTTATTTAGGCTCAACTGTATTTTGCAGTTTAGTGATATTTGCATGTTACATAGTATGACATACTTTTACCGGTGATTCACATCCATGATACAAAGCTACAGTTTCCTAGAACAGGAACTAAAGCTTGAGGTGTATAAATGCATTTCCTACAGACTGGATAATTGTTTATAAGAACGAATACAATATACATGTATATCCATATGAATGTCACTGTGACATCATCACTGGATTTGCATGGTCTAGTGGATAGGGCTCTCGTATTCAATGAAAGTGTCGCGGATACGAGTCTCACATTCCCAGCGTCAATGGCCTTTAAGCAAGGCAAGTTAAATGGGAATCATAGGCCATAATTGGTCGCTGGCTAACAACATGTGAAGGAAGCAAATGATTAATCAATGAAAATAGTATTACAGCCGAGTTTAAGACAAGAACCAAGAAAGTTATACCTATTTGAGCATCATGTAGAAAACATGGAACGTTCTTTTCAAACTTACCGCAAATTTAATTTACTTACAACTCGCCACATTATGCCACTCGTTCTTTGTAGAGGTAAGATTTTAGTATTAACGGGATAGTTGAGTTCTGGCATAGAGGGCGCTTCAAGAAATAATTTGTGTATGAAGTAATGAACAACTGTGTGTCAAATTTTAAAGAGTTCTCTTTAATTACACAATAAACTTTATTTTATCAAAATCGTATTATACTGAAACAGTTAAAATATCAATACATATATGCTATCGGAATTAATGTACCTTTCCACATTTATTTGATGATTTAAAAAAGTATATAAAATGCTTACACTTTTTCAAACAGTTAGTTACAAAAGGGTTGAAATGATTGTGATGATCTTGCTATTTAATCATTATTTTAACAAAACATTACATGCACAATTTGTATGCCTCCGCAACGAAGTAGCCGGAGGCATTATGTTTTCGGGTTGTCCGTCCGTCCGTCCGTCCGTCCGTACGTCCCGTTCTCGTGATCACGTTATCTCAAGAACCGATTGACGGATTTTCACCAAACTTGGGTCATGTATGTATCTTGGAGTGCCAATGACCTGATTAGATTTTGGGGTCATGAGGTCAAAGGTCAAAGGTCACAGAGCTCATTATATATGCAAAAATAGCTCGTGATCGCGTTATCTCAAGAAGGGATTGACAGATTCTGACCAAACTTGGTACATGTATGTATCTTGGGGGCCGATGATCTGATTAGATTTTGGGGTCATGAGGTCAAAGGTCACAGAGCTCATTATATATGCAAAAATAGCTCGTGATCGCGTTATCTCAAGAAGGGATTGACAGGTTCTGACCAAACTTGGTACATGTATGTATCTTAGGAGGGCCGATAATCTGATTAGATTTTGGGGTCATGAGGTCAAAGGTCAAAGGTCACAGAGCTCATTATATATGCAAAAATAGCTCGTGATCGCATTATCTCAAGAACGGATTAACAGATTCTGACCAAACTTGGTACATGTATGTTCCTTGGAGAGCCAATGAACTGATTAGATTTTGGGGGTCATGAGGTCAAAGGTCACAGGGCTGATTATATGTAAAATTAGCTTGAGATTGGAAATCTCAAGAACTGAATATCAGATTTCAATCCAACTTGATACCTGAATGTATCTTAGGGAACAATTGTAGTCATTAGATTTTGGGGTCATGAGGGCAAAGGTCAAGGTCACTTATAGCTCATAATTGTGATACATCAAGATCTAAAAGACAGAGTACCATCAACATTTAGTTGACAGAATTAATTCTGTGTACATGTTGATTTGGGCTTGTTATGAATAAATTGCGTAATGGCGGAGGCATCATTTTCGACTGCGCGTAGTCGAAGATCCATCTAGTTTATTTATATATTATTCCTCAGGCGATAGTCATTGCCTCTGTGTGACTACAGATTACATGAAATATCATGCAGCAGTATCACGATTGCAAGCATACACGTAATTCGCATCGAAGTCCGTGCTTGATTCTAAAATCACTACTGTACATTTGTATAACATGGACAGAAACATCTTTACCGTACCAGATATAAAGATGTACTTTGCTTTATTTAGGCTCAACTGTATTTTGCAGTTTAGTGATATTTGCATGTTACATAGTATGACATACTTTTACCGGTGATTCACATCCATGATACAAAGCTACAGTTTCCTAGAACAGGAACTAAAGCTTGAGGTGTATAAATGCATTTCCTACAGACTGGATAATTGTTTATAAGAACGAATACAATATACATGTATATCCATATGAATGTCACTGTGACATCATCACTGGATTTGCATGGTCTAGTGGATAGGGCTCTCGTATTCAATGAAAGTGTCGCGGATACGAGTCTCACATTCCCAGCGTCAATGGCCTTTAAGCAAGGCAAGTTAAATGGGAATCATAGGCCATAATTGGTCGCTGGCTAACAACATGTGAAGGAAGCAAATGATTAATCAATGAAAATAGTATTACAGCCGAGTTTAAGACAAGAACCAAGAAAGTTATACCTATTTGAGCATCATGTAGAAAACATGGAACGTTCTTTTCAAACTTACCGCAAATTTAATTTACTTACAACTCGCCACATTATGCCACTCGTTCTTTGTAGAGGTAAGATTTTAGTATTAACGGGATAGTTGAGTTCTGGCATAGAGGGCGCTTCAAGAAATAATTTGTGTATGAAGTAATGAACAACTGTGTGTCAAATTTTAAAGAGTTCTCTTTAATTACACAATAAACTTTATTTTATCAAAATCGTATTATACTGAAACAGTTAAAATATCAATACATATATGCTATCGGAATTAATGTACCTTTCCACATTTATTTGATGATTTAAAAAAGTATATAAAATGCTTACACTTTTTCAAACAGTTAGTTACAAAAGGGTTGAAATGATTGTGATGATCTTGCTATTTAATCATTATTTTAACAAAACATTACATGCACAATTTGTATGCCTCCGCAACGAAGTAGCCGGAGGCATTATGTTTTCGGGTTGTCCGTCCGTCCGTCCGTCCGTCCGTACGTCCCGTTCTCGTGATCACGTTATCTCAAGAACCGATTGACGGATTTTCACCAAACTTGGGTCATGTATGTATCTTGGAGTGCCAATGACCTGATTAGATTTTGGGGTCATGAGGTCAAAGGTCAAAGGTCACAGAGCTCATTATATATGCAAAAATAGCTCGTGATCGCGTTATCTCAAGAAGGGATTGACAGATTCTGACCAAACTTGGTACATGTATGTATCTTGGGGGCCGATGATCTGATTAGATTTTGGGGTCATGAGGTCAAAGGTCACAGAGCTCATTATATATGCAAAAATAGCTCGTGATCGCGTTATCTCAAGAAGGGATTGACAGATTCTGACCAAACTTGGTACATGTATGTATCTTGGGGGCCGATGATCTGATTAGATTTTGGGGTCATGAGGTCAAAGGTCACAGAGCTCATTATATATGCAAAAATAGCTCGTGATCGCGTTATCTCAAGAAGGGATTGACAGGTTCTGACCAAACTTGGTACATGTATGTATCTTAGGAGGGCCGATAATCTGATTAGATTTTGGGGTCATGAGGTCAAAGGTCAAAGGTCACAGAGCTCATTATATATGCAAAAATAGCTCGTGATCGCATTATCTCAAGAACGGATTAACAGATTCTGACCAAACTTGGTACATGTATGTTCCTTGGAGAGCCAATGAACTGATTAGATTTTGGGGGTCATGAGGTCAAAGGTCACAGGGCTGATTATATGTAAAATTAGCTTGAGATTGGAAATCTCAAGAACTGAATATCAGATTTCAATCCAACTTGATACCTGAATGTATCTTAGGGAACAATTGTAGTCATTAGATTTTGGGGTCATGAGGGCAAAGGTCAAGGTCACTTATAGCTCATAATTGTGATACATCAAGATCTAAAAGACAGAGTACCATCAACATTTAGTTGACAGAATTAATTCTGTGTACATGTTGATTTGGGCTTGTTATGAATAAATTGCGTAATGGCGGAGGCATCATTTTCGACTGCGCGTAGTCGAAGATCCATCTAGTTTATTTATATATTATTCCTCAGGCGATAGTCATTGCCTCTGTGTGACTACAGATTACATGAAATATCATGCAGCAGTATCACGATTGCAAGCATACACGTAATTCGCATCGAAGTCCGTGCTTGATTCTAAAATCACTACTGTACATTTGTATAACATGGACAGAAACATCTTTACCGTACCAGATATAAATATGTACTTTGCTTTATTTAGGCTCAACTGTATTTTGCAGTTTAGTGATATTTGCATGTTACATAGTATGACATACTTTTACCGGTGATTCACATCCATAATACAAAGCTACAGTTTCCTAGAACAGGAACTAAAGCTTGAGGTGTATAAATGCATTTCCTACAGACTGGATAATTGTTTATAAGAACGAATACAATATACATGTATATCCATATGAATGTCACTGTGACATCATCACTGGATTTGCATGGTCTAGTGGATAGGGCTCTCGTATTCAATGAAAGTGTCGCGGATACGAGTCTCACATTCCCAGCGTCAATGGCCTTTAAGCAAGGCAAGTTAAATGGGAATCATAGGCCATAATTGGTCGCTGGCTAACAACATGTGAAGGAAGCAAATGATTAATCAATGAAAATGGTATTACAGCCGAGTTTATGACAAAAACCAAGAAAGTTATACCTATTTGAGCATCATGTAGAAAACATGGAACGTTCTTTTCAAACTTACCGCAAATTTAATTTACTTACAACTCGCCACATTATGCCACTCGTTCTTTGTAGAGGTAAGATTTTAGTATTAACGGGATAGTTGAGTTCTGGCATAGAGGGCGCTTCAAGAAATAATTTGTGTATGAAGTAATGAACAACTGTGTGTCAAATTTTAAAGAGTTCTCTTTAATTACACAATAAACTTTATTTTATCAAAATCGTATTATACTGAAACAGTTAAAATATCAATACATATATGCTATCGGAATTAATGTACCTTTCCACATTTATTTGATGATTTAAACAAATATATAAAATGCTTACACTGTTACAAAAAGTTAGTTACAAAAGGGTTGAAATGATTGTGATGATCTTGCTATTTAATCATTATTTTAACAAAACATTACATGCACAATTTGTATGCCTCCGCAACGAAGTAGCCGGAGGCATTATGTTTTCGGGTTGTCCGTCCGTCCGTCCGTCCGTCCGTACGTCCCGTTCTCGTGATCACGTTATCTCAAGAACCGATTGACGGATTTTCACCAAACTTGGGTCATGTATGTATCTTGGAGTGCCAATGACCTGATTAGATTTTGGGGTCATGAGGTCAAAGGTCAAAGGTCACAGAGCTCATTATATATGCAAAAATAGCTCGTGATCGCGTTATCTCAAGAAGGGATTGACAGGTTCTGACCAAACTTGGTACATGTATGTATCTTAGGAGGGCCGATAATCTGATTAGATTTTGGGGTCATGAGGTCAAAGGTCAAAGGTCACAGAGCTCATTATATATGCAAAAATAGCTCGTGATCGCATTATCTCAAGAACGGATTAACAGATTCTGATCAAACTTGGTACATGTATGTTCCTTGGAGAGCCAATGAACTGATTAGATTTTGGGGGTCATGAGGTCAAAGGTCACAGGGCTGATTATATGTAAAATTAGCTTGAGATTGGAAATCTCAAGAACTGAATATCAGATTTCAATCCAACTTGATACCTGAATGTATCTTAGGGAACAATTGTAGTAATTAGATTTTGGGGTCATGAGGGCAAAGGTCAAGGTCACTTATAGCTCATAATTGTGATACATCAAGATCTAAAAGACAGAGTACCATCAACATTTAGTTGACAGAATTAATTCTGTGTACATGTTGATTTGGGCTTGTTATGAATAAATTGCGTAATGGCGGAGGCATCATTTTCGACTGCGCGTAGTCGAAGATCCATCTAGTTTATTTATATATTATTCCTCAGGCGATAGTCATTGCCTCTGTGTGACTACAGATTACATGAAATATCATGCAGCAGTATCACGATTGCAAGCATACACGTAATTCGCATCGAAGTCCGTGCTTGATTCTAAAATCACTACTGTACATTTGTATAACATGGACAGAAACATCTTTACCGTACCAGATATAAATATGTACTTTGCTTTATTTAGGCTCAACTGTATTTTGCAGTTTAGTGATATTTGCATGTTACATAGTATGACATACTTTTACCGGTGATTCACATCCATAATACAAAGCTACAGTTTCCTAGAACAGGAACTAAAGCTTGAGGTGTATAAATGCATTTCCTACAGACTGGATAATTGTTTATAAGAACGAATACAATATACATGTATATCCATATGAATGTCACTGTGACATCATCACTGGATTTGCATGGTCTAGTGGATAGGGCTCTCGTATTCAATGAAAGTGTCGCGGATACGAGTCTCACATTCCCAGCGTCAATGGCCTTTAAGCAAGGCAAGTTAAATAGGAATCATAGGCCATAATTGGTCGCTGGCTAACAACATGTGAAGGAAGCAAATGATTAATCAATGAAAATGGTATTACAGCCGAGTTTATGACAAAAACCAAGAAAGTTATACCTATTTGAGCATCATGTAGAAAACATGGAACGTTCTTTTCAAACTTACCGCAAATTTAATTTACTTACAACTCGCCACATTATGCCACTCGTTCTTTGTAGAGGTAAGATTTTAGTATTAACGGGATAGTTGAGTTCTGGCATAGAGGGCGCTTCAAGAAATAATTTGTGTATGAAGTAATGAACAACTGTGTGTCAAATTTTAAAGAGTTCTCTTTAATTACACAATAAACTTTATTTTATCAAAATCGTATTATACTGAAACAGTTAAAATATCAATACATATATGCTATCGGAATTAATGTACCTTTCCACATTTATTTGATGATTTAAACAAATATATAAAATGCTTACACTGTTACAAAAAGTTAGTTACAAAAGGGTTGAAATGATTGTGATGATCTTGCTATTTAATCATTATTTTAACAAAACATTACATGCACAATTGTTATGCCTCCGCAACGAAGTAGCCGGAGGCATTATGTTTTCGGGTTGTCCGTCCGTCCGTCCGTCCGTCCGTACGTCCCGTTCTCGTGATCACGTTATCTCAAGAACCGATTGACGGATTTTCACCAAACTTAGGTCATGTATGTATCTTGGAGTGCCAATGACCTGATTAGATTTTGGGGTCATGAGGTCAAAGGTCAAAGGTCACAGAGCTCATTATATATGCAAAAATAGCTCGTGATCGCGTTATCTCAAGAAGGGATTGACAGATTCTGACCAAACTTGGTACATGTATGTATCTTGGGGGCCGATGATCTGATTAGATTTTGGGGTCATGAGGTCAAAGGTCACAGAGCTCATTATATATGCAAAAATAGCTCGTGATCGCGTTATCTCAAGAACGGATTGACGGATTCTGACCAAACATAATACATTTATGTATCTTGGGAAGCCAATGATCTGATTAGATTTTGGGGTCATGAGGTCGAAGGTCAAAGGTCACAGAGCTCATTATATATGCATGAATAGCTTGTGATCGCGTTATCTCAAGAAGGGATTGACAGATTCTGACCAAACTTTGTACATGTATGAATCTTGGGGGGCCGATAATCTGATTAGATTTTGGGGTCATGAGGTCAAAGGTCAAAGGTCACAGAGCTCATTATATATGCAAAAATAGCTCGTGATCGCATTATCTCAAGAACGGATTAACAGATTCTGACCAAACTTGGTACATGTATGTTCCTTGGAGAGCCAATGAACTGATTAGATTTTGGGGGTCATGAGGTCAAAGGTCACAGGGCTCATTATATGTAAAAGTAGCTTGAGATTGTAAATCTCAAGAACTGAATATCAGATTTCAATCTAACTTAATAACTGAATGTATCTTAGGGAACAATTGTAGTCATTAGATTTTGGGGTCATGAGGGCAAAGGTCAAGGTCACTTATAGCTCATAATTGTGATACATCAAGATCTAAAAGACAGAGTACCATCAAAATTTAGTTGACAGAATTAATTCTGTGTACATGTTGATTTGGGCTTGTTATGAATAAATTGCGTAATGGCGGAGGAATCATTTTCGACTGCGCGTAGTCGAAGACCCATCTAGTTTATTTATATATTATTCCTCAGGCGATAGTCATTGCCTCTGTGTGACTACAGATTACATGAAATATCATGCAGCAGTATCACGACTGCAAGCATACACGTAATTCGCATCGAAGTCCGTGCTTGATTCTAAAATCACTACTGTACATTTGTATAACATGGACAGAAACATCTTTACCGTACCAGATATAAATATGAACTTTGCTTTATTTAGGCTCAACTGTATTTTGCAGTTTAGTGATATTTGCATGTTACATAGTATGACATACTTTTACCGGTGATTCACGTCCATAATACAAAGCTACAGTTTCCTAGAACAGGAACTAAAGCTTGAGGTGTATAAATGCATTTCCTACAGACTGGATAATTGTTTATAAGAACGAATACAATATACATGTATATCCATATGAATGTCACTGTGACATCATCACTGGATTTGAATGGTCGAGTGGATAGGGCTCTCGTATTCAATGAAAGTGTCGCGGATACGAGTCTCAAATTCCCAGCGTCAATGGCCTTTAAGCAAGGCAAGTTAAATGGGAATCATAGGCCATAATTGGTCGCTGGCTAACAACATGTGAAGGAAGCAAATGATTAATCAATGAAAATGGTATTACAGCCGAGTTTATGACAAGAACCAAGAAAGTTATACCTATTTGAGCATCATGTAGAAAACATGGAACGTTCTTTTCAAACTTACCGCAAATTTAATTTACTTACAACTCGCCACATTATGCCACTCGTGCTTTGTAGAGGTAAGATTTTAGTATTAACGGGATAGTTGAGTTCTGGCATAGAGGGCGCTTCAAGAAATAATTTGTGTATGAAGTAATGAACAACTGTGTGTCAAATTTTAAAGAGCTCTCTTTAATTAAACAATAAACTTTATTTTATCAAAATCGGATTATACTGAAACAGCTAAAATATCAATACATGTATTATTGTACGTTTCCACATTTATTTGATGATTTAAAAAAGTATATAAAATGCTTACACTTTTTCAAAAGGTTAGTTACAAAAGGGTGAAAATGTTTGTGATGATCTCGCTATTTAATCATTATTTTAACAAAACATTACATGCACCATTTTTGTATTTAAAATAAGTTTGAAACAAATGCGTTTTAGAGACACCCTGCTATGTTTGAATGTCTCTCCTTTATGATAACAGGCGTTTTTACTAATTCGTAGTGGTCTGTAAATACTTTTCGAGCATGGTGGAGTTATAACTATTAGTTCAGAACGTTATGGTGAAGGTTTTGGTTTCTAAAATTAAGTTTGACCAAAACTATACTGTCCCTACTAGTATTGCAAGTTTCCACATCTGATGGAATTAACATGTCTCACATTTCACTAGATCTCTTAATCATCACAGTCAAACTTAATTTGTTTTGAAAAGTAGGTGTAAACTATTATGAATACATTTGCAGTAATGAAACAAGTGAATTATACCGCCATGATGATCTTGGTAATTTGCACATTCTAAGCATCTATCCTGTCTAAATACATGTTGTACGAGTATAATACAGCATACTTTTATCACATTCCCATAACAGATCAAGAAGTTGACATTACCATTAAAAGATATGGATATCAGAGACTCCCCTTCGTCATCAAGCCATCTAGCATCCTGGATCTGTAAGATGTCACACCTGACAGAACTGGATCTGGATCGGATCAAAGTACATGCCGACTTCTTTCAGAAAGCGGATGAGATGGCACCACCACTGCAGGTAAACTGATTAGTCACATGCTTTGTAATACAATGGGTGATTTCAAGTATGGTGTTTAAACCTGGTGTTAGTGTTTATTAAACACTAAATCGGGCTTAAACACCATACTTGAAAGGACTTAGTGTTAGGATGGTGTTAACATGATGACCTCTGATTTAACCGTTGTACAAACTTCCGTTTCCGACAGGCGGTGTTTATTGATATGGCAATATACTATCGTAGATGGTGTTGAGCTAGTGTTAGTGTTTATTAAACACTAACTGCAGCCTTAACACCGTACTTGAAATGAGTTGGTGTTAGAGGTTTGACCTCGTACTTCCGGCAGTGCCACGTGGTTGCTGGTGTTTAGCGTCGTCTGCTAATCTGCCCAGTAGTGTTAGTGTTGAGCATGTATACGCAAAACTCCATAGAGATAACAACTTCCATAGGGATCGAAATGAAAGTCATTTCAAGTACAGATCGAGCTGGTGTTAGTGTTACTGTTGCTAGGTGGGCATTAAAATCACAATTCTGAACTGAAATGGTGGTGTTTTCGTTTGTCTAAGCATGTAAAAAGGGTATCAACCTAGATAATTTGTGAAATTTTACTTAAGTGAAGTTTATGAAACGCAATGAAAATCTTATTTTTGTATGAATGTATTAATTTGAATATCTATAGTAATTTACGCAAATAAGGTCATACAATTCATATTTTACCCATAAATCTGATATTCACATTTTTCACTACATAAATTATTTAGACCATTATTTTGGAATAGAATCATAATTCATCAAAACAAATTGGAATAGCCAGTTTCTTCCTTATGTGTTTTATTGTTTTTATAATGAATTATTTTATGTACATAATTATTTCTTTGTTTTTATACTTCTGCATTTGTATTGTTTGTGTTGTTTGTTTCATTTCTAACTATAATTTCACTTTTGGAACACCAAAACAAACACTACAAATGTAAACCAGACCAAACCAACGATGTATCTATTTTGAACGAAAACTTATATTGGCCAGTTGTTTTGTACACACATCACGAAATTGAGCGATTTTCGGGATTTCGTAACGTGATTTAGTAACGGTAGGTCCGAGCTTTACGGTTTGGAGCAATAAAACAAATCTCGGAGGTGGGGGAGGGGGGGGGGGGGGGAATAATGGCCCCCAGCCTTGTCGAGCCACATGTACAATATCATACAGAGGTGGTTAATTACTGTGATTCTTGCAAAATTGTTACCCACTTTTCAGGCAGCTAATTATTTTCGAAACCAGAATGTTTTGATAAATAGGCCTTATACGTTCTAGCTCCCATGTTTTAAAAAAGCCTATGAATGACTGCTACTTTCAAAATACTTAGTTTACACCTTTTCAGTTCGATGTTGAGAATGAGAAAGATCAGAATCTTGTTGTCATCAGTTTATATTTGAAACATCGTGATTCATGATGATTATTTGCCCCGCCCCCCCCCCCCCCAACACACACTCCTCTAGAGGACCCTGTACGTAATGTATACACTGACAATTGTTTGTACATCTTTGACATTTTATAAAAAAAACTTGTAATTGAGTTCAAAGCTCTACGAGATTTGTTTTTAATAATAGCAAAAAAAAAAAAAAAAAAAGTTACCACATCGGGGACTCGAACCCACTTCTAACAATTAATTTATTACGTGATACACGTGCGACCGGCCTTACCCACTCCGCCACAGAATCCCTAATGATCACGTGACAGATTTAATCAAACTATATAACATGTCACGTACTATCGGTATTCACTCGGAACTTGTACCGTGCTGCCACTGCGAGTTATGCCTTCATCGTCGGCTATGCAAACCGCTAGCTAGCGCTAGCGATGTGTCTCTGCGGGCGGGCATTCAATTTTTTAAAGAGAGTCACGCACATTTCTTGCGAGTTTAGTTACGAATTCCACGAAAAATTAGGGAATATCCACTAACATCGTATCGATCAAGTGAATGGTTTGAATATTTTCTTCTAAGTATGGTATTCAATGCATGCATGTGGTAAGTCGATTTGCTCTATAATTCGTAAGCATATGAAAGTTTTCGTCACCATTTTAAAGGGGTTCTGGTGATATTTGTCTGGTGTTGACTAACACTATCGATCCTGATATCGATATCAGGGTTTGTAGCGATTTGGTATGATCGTTTTCGGAAAGTTCGTGACCTCCTCTTAATCTGGAAGCTGGTGTTTAGCTCAGATTAGAGGCAGTTTTTCATCCTCAACACTAACACTAACCCCAACACCATACTTGAAATCACCCATTGTATTATATTTACAATGTATGTGTAATAATATTGCAGTAAACGTGTACAAATATTACAACGTATATCACTTTATAGTGGTTCTGCGAGTTCAATATATATTCTTCTCTCTTACTGTGTTCTCCAGTAATTCCATCGTGACACATTGCATCATGTGGTCAAATAGTATTGCATTTATTTATTTCTAAATCCACAGGCGATATTCATTGCCTCTGCGTAACTACAAATAACATGAAACATTCCTTCATGAAGCAGTATATCGATTGCAATCATACACGTGACTTGCATCGAAGTCCGTGCTTGATTCTTAAATCACTACTGTGCATGAAATAGACTGAAACTTGTTTTACCGTACCAGATATAGATATGTACTTTTCTTTGTTTAGGCGCAACTGTATTTTGCAGTTTAGTGATATGTGCATGCTACATAGTATTACATTCTTTTCACATCCATCTATACGAAGCTACAGTTTCCTAGAACAGGAACTAAAGCTTGAGGTGTATAAATGCATTTCCTACAGACTGGATAATTGTTTATAAGAACGAATACAATATACATGTATATCCATATGAATGTCACTGTGACATCATCACTGGATTTGAATGGTCGAGTGGATAGGGCTCTCGTATTCAATGAAAGTGTCGCGGATACGAGTCTCAAATTCCCAGCGTCAATGGCCTTTAAGCAAGGCAAGTTAAATGGGAATCATAGGCCATAATTGGTCGCTGGCTAACAACATGTGAAGGAAGCAAATGATTAATCAATGAAAATGGTATTACAGCCGAGTTTATGACAAGAACCAAGAAAGTTATACCTATTTGAGCATCATGTAGAAAACATGGAACGTTCTTTTCAAACTTACCGCAAATTTAATTTACTTACAACTCGCCACATTATGCCACTCGTGCTTTGTAGAGGTAAGATTTTAGTATTAACGGGATAGTTGAGTTCTGGCATAGAGGGCGCTTCAAGAAATAATTTGTGTATGAAGTAATGAACAACTGTGTGTCAAATTTTAAAGAGCTCTCTTTAATTAAACAATAAACTTTATTTTATCAAAATCGGATTATACTGAAACAGCTAAAATATCAATACATGTATTATTGTACGTTTCCACATTTATTTGATGATTTAAAAAAGTATATAAAATGCTTACACTTTTTCAAAAGGTTAGTTACAAAAGGGTGAAAATGTTTGTGATGATCTCGCTATTTAATCATTATTTTAACAAAACATTACATGCACCATTTTTGTATTTAAAATAAGTTTGAAACAAATGCGTTTTAGAGACACCCTGCTATGTTTGAATGTCTCTCCTTTATGATAACAGGCGTTTTTACTAATTCGTAGTGGTCTGTAAATACTTTTCGAGCATGGTGGAGTTATAACTATTAGTTCAGAACGTTATGGTGAAGGTTTTGGTTTCTAAAATTAAGTTTGACCAAAACTATACTGTCCCTACTAGTATTGCAAGTTTCCACATCTGATGGAATTAACATGTCTCACATTTCACTAGATCTCTTAATCATCACAGTCAAACTTAATTTGTTTTGAAAAGTAGGTGTAAACTATTATGAATACATTTGCAGTAATGAAACAAGTGAATTATACCGCCATGATGATCTTGGTAATTTGCACATTCTAAGCATCTATCCTGTCTAAATACATGTTGTACGAGTATAATACAGCATACTTTTATCACATTCCCATAACAGATCAAGAAGTTGACATTACCATTAAAAGATATGGATATCAGAGACTCCCCTTCGTCATCAAGCCATCTAGCATCCTGGATCTGTAAGATGTCACACCTGACAGAACTGGATCTGGATCGGATCAAAGTACATGCCGACTTCTTTCAGAAAGCGGATGAGATGGCACCACCACTGCAGGTAAACTGATTAGTCACATGCTTTGTAATACAATGGGTGATTTCAAGTATGGTGTTTAAACCTGGTGTTAGTGTTTATTAAACACTAAATCGGGCTTAAACACCATACTTGAAAGGACTTAGTGTTAGGATGGTGTTAACATGATGACCTCTGATTTAACCGTTGTACAAACTTCCGTTTCCGACAGGCGGTGTTTATTGATATGGCAATATACTATCGTAGATGGTGTTGAGCTAGTGTTAGTGTTTATTAAACACTAACTGCAGCCTTAACACCGTACTTGAAATGAGTTGGTGTTAGAGGTTTGACCTCGTACTTCCGGCAGTGCCACGTGGTTGCTGGTGTTTAGCGTCGTCTGCTAATCTGCCCAGTAGTGTTAGTGTTGAGCATGTATACGCAAAACTCCATAGAGATAACAACTTCCATAGGGATCGAAATGAAAGTCATTTCAAGTACAGATCGAGCTGGTGTTAGTGTTACTGTTGCTAGGTGGGCATTAAAATCACAATTCTGAACTGAAATGGTGGTGTTTTCGTTTGTCTAAGCATGTAAAAAGGGTATCAACCTAGATAATTTGTGAAATTTTACTTAAGTGAAGTTTATGAAACGCAATGAAAATCTTATTTTTGTATGAATGTATTAATTTGAATATCTATAGTAATTTACGCAAATAAGGTCATACAATTCATATTTTACCCATAAATCTGATATTCACATTTTTCACTACATAAATTATTTAGACCATTATTTTGGAATAGAATCATAATTCATCAAAACAAATTGGAATAGCCAGTTTCTTCCTTATGTGTTTTATTGTTTTTATAATGAATTATTTTATGTACATAATTATTTCTTTGTTTTTATACTTCTGCATTTGTATTGTTTGTGTTGTTTGTTTCATTTCTAACTATAATTTCACTTTTGGAACACCAAAACAAACACTACAAATGTAAACCAGACCAAACCAACGATGTATCTATTTTGAACGAAAACTTATATTGGCCAGTTGTTTTGTACACACATCACGAAATTGAGCGATTTTCGGGATTTCGTAACGTGATTTAGTAACGGTAGGTCCGAGCTTTACGGTTTGGAGCAATAAAACAAATCTCGGAGGTGGGGGAGGGGGGGGGGGGGGAATAATGGCCCCCAGCCTTGTCGAGCCACATGTACAATATCATACAGAGGTGGTTAATTACTGTGATTCTTGCAAAATTGTTACCCACTTTTCAGGCAGCTAATTATTTTCGAAACCAGAATGTTTTGATAAATAGGCCTTATACGTTCTAGCTCCCATGTTTTAAAAAAGCCTATGAATGACTGCTACTTTCAAAATACTTAGTTTACACCTTTTCAGTTCGATGTTGAGAATGAGAAAGATCAGAATCTTGTTGTCATCAGTTTATATTTGAAACATCGTGATTCATGATGATTATTTGCCCCGCCCCCCCCCCCCCCCAACACACACTCCTCTAGAGGACCCTGTACGTAATGTATACACTGACAATTGTTTGTACATCTTTGACATTTTATAAAAAAAACTTGTAATTGAGTTCAAAGCTCTACGAGATTTGTTTTTAATAATAGCAAAAAAAAAAAAAAAAAAAGTTACCACATCGGGGACTCGAACCCACTTCTAACAATTAATTTATTACGTGATACACGTGCGACCGGCCTTACCCACTCCGCCACAGAATCCCTAATGATCACGTGACAGATTTAATCAAACTATATAACATGTCACGTACTATCGGTATTCACTCGGAACTTGTACCGTGCTGCCACTGCGAGTTATGCCTTCATCGTCGGCTATGCAAACCGCTAGCTAGCGCTAGCGATGTTTCTCTGCGGGCGGGCATTCAATTTTTTAAAGAGAGTCACGCACATTTCTTGCGAGTTTAGTTACGAATTCCACGAAAAATTAGGGAATATCCACTAACATCGTATCGATCAAGTGAATGGTTTGAATATTTTCTTCTAAGTATGGTATTCAATGCATGCATGTGGTAAGTCGATTTGCTCTATAATTCGTAAGCATATGAAAGTTTTCGTCACCATTTTAAAGGGGTTCTGGTGATATTTGTCTGGTGTTGACTAACACTATCGATCCTGATATCGATATCAGGGTTTGTAGCGATTTGGTATGATCGTTTTCGGAAAGTTCGTGACCTCCTCTTAATCTGGAAGCTGGTGTTTAGCTCAGATTAGAGGCAGTTTTTCATCCTCAACACTAACACTAACCCCAACACCATACTTGAAATCACCCATTGTATTATATTTACAATGTATGTGTAATAATATTGCAGTAAACGTGTACAAATATTACAACGTATATCACTTTATAGTGGTTCTGCGAGTTCAATATATATTCTTCTCTCTTACTGTGTTCTCCAGTAATTCCATCGTGACACATTGCATCATGTGGTCAAATAGTATTGCATTTATTTATTTCTAAATCCACAGGCGATATTCATTGCCTCTGCGTAACTACAAATAACATGAAACATTCCTTCATGAAGCAGTATATCGATTGCAATCATACACGTGACTTGCATCGAAGTCCGTGCTTGATTCTTAAATCACTACTGTGCATGAAATAGACTGAAACTTGTTTTACCGTACCAGATATAGATATGTACTTTTCTTTGTTTAGGCGCAACTGTATTTTGCAGTTTAGTGATATGTGCATGCTACATAGTATTACATTCTTTTCACATCCATCTATACGAAGCTACAGTTTCCTAGAACAGGAACTAAAGCTTGAGGTGTATAAATGCATTTCCTACAGACTGGATAATTGTTTATAAGAACGAATACAATATACATGTATATCCATATGAATGTCACTGTGACATCATCACTGGATTTGCATGGTCTAGTGGATAGGGCTCTCGTATTCAATGAAAGTGTCGCGGATACGAGTCTCACATTCCCAGCGTCAATGGCCTTTAAGCAAGGCAAGTTAAATGGGAATCATAGGCCATAATTGGTCGCTGGCTAACAACATGTGAAGGAAGCAAATGATTAATCAATGAAAATAGTATTACAGCCGAGTTTAAGACAAGAACCAAGAAAGTTATACCTATTTGAGCATCATGTAGAAAACATGGAACGTTCTTTTCAAACTTACCGCAAATTTAATTTACTTACAACTCGCCACATTATGCCACTCGTTCTTTGTAGAGGTAAGATTTTAGTATTAACGGGATAGTTGAGTTCTGGCATAGAGGGCGCTTCAAGAAATAATTTGTGTATGAAGTAATGAACAACTGTGTGTCAAATTTTAAAGAGTTCTCTTTAATTACACAATAAACTTTATTTTATCAAAATCGTATTATACTGAAACAGTTAAAATATCAATACATATATGCTATCGGAATTAATGTACCTTTCCACATTTATTTGATGATTTAAAAAAGTATATAAAATGCTTACACTTTTTCAAACAGTTAGTTACAAAAGGGTTGAAATGATTGTGATGATCTTGCTATTTAATCATTATTTTAACAAAACATTACATGCACAATTTGTATGCCTCCGCAACGAAGTAGCCGGAGGCATTATGTTTTCGGGTTGTCCGTCCGTCCGTCCGTCCGTCCGTACGTCCCGTTCTCGTGATCACGTTATCTCAAGAACCGATTGACGGATTTTCACCAAACTTGGGTCATGTATGTATCTTGGAGTGCCAATGACCTGATTAGATTTTGGGGTCATGAGGTCAAAGGTCAAAGGTCACAGAGCTCATTATATATGCAAAAATAGCTCGTGATCGCGTTATCTCAAGAAGGGATTGACAGATTCTGACCAAACTTGGTACATGTATGTATCTTGGGGGCCGATGATCTGATTAGATTTTGGGGTCATGAGGTCAAAGGTCACAGAGCTCATTATATATGCAAAAATAGCTCGTGATCGCGTTATCTCAAGAAGGGATTGACAGGTCCTGACCAAACTTGGTACATGTATGTATCTTAGGAGGGCCGATAATCTGATTAGATTTTGGGGTCATGAGGTCAAAGGTCAAAGGTCACAGAGCTCATTATATATGCAAAAATAGCTCGTGATCGCATTATCTCAAGAACGGATTAACAGATTCTGACCAAACTTGGTACATGTATGTTCCTTGGAGAGCCAATGAACTGATTAGATTTTGGGGGTCATGAGGTCAAAGGTCACAGGGCTGATTATATGTAAAATTAGCTTGAGATTGGAAATCTCAAGAACTGAATATCAGATTTCAATCCAACTTGATACCTGAATGTATCTTAGGGAACAATTGTAGTCATTAGATTTTGGGGTCATGAGGGCAAAGGTCAAGGTCACTTATAGCTCATAATTGTGATACATCAAGATCTAAAAGACAGAGTACCATCAACATTTAGTTGACAGAATTAATTCTGTGTACATGTTGATTTGGGCTTGTTATGAATAAATTGCGTAATGGCGGAGGCATCATTTTCGACTGCGCGTAGTCGAAGATCCATCTAGTTTATTTATATATTATTCCTCAGGCGATAGTCATTGCCTCTGTGTGACTACAGATTACATGAAATATCATGCAGCAGTATCACGATTGCAAGCATACACGTAATTCGCATCGAAGTCCGTGCTTGATTCTAAAATCACTACTGTACATTTGTATAACATGGACAGAAACATCTTTACCGTACCAGATATAAATATGTACTTTGCTTTATTTAGGCTCAACTGTATTTTGCAGTTTAGTGATATTTGCATGTTACATAGTATGACATACTTTTACCGGTGATTCACATCCATAATACAAAGCTACAGTTTCCTAGAACAGGAACTAAAGCTTGAGGTGTATAAATGCATTTCCTACAGACTGGATAATTGTTTATAAGAACGAATACAATATACATGTATATCCATATGAATGTCACTGTGACATCATCACTGGATTTGCATGGTCTAGTGGATAGGGCTCTCGTATTCAATGAAAGTGTCGCGGATACGAGTCTCACATTCCCAGCGTCAATGGCCTTTAAGCAAGGCAAGTTAAATGGGAATCATAGGCCATAATTGGTCGCTGGCTAACAACATGTGAAGGAAGCAAATGATTAATCAATGAAAATGGTATTACAGCCGAGTTTATGACAAAAACCAAGAAAGTTATACCTATTTGAGCATCATGTAGAAAACATGGAACGTTCTTTTCAAACTTACCGCAAATTTAATTTACTTACAACTCGCCACATTATGCCACTCGTTCTTTGTAGAGGTAAGATTTTAGTATTAACGGGATAGTTGAGTTCTGGCATAGAGGGCGCTTCAAGAAATAATTTGTGTATGAAGTAATGAACAACTGTGTGTCAAATTTTAAAGAGTTCTCTTTAATTACACAATAAACTTTATTTTATCAAAATCGTATATACTGAAACAGTTAAAATATCAATACATATATGCTATCGGAATTAATGTACCTTTCCACATTTATTTGATGATTTAAAAAAGTATATAAAATGCTTACACTTTTTCAAACAGTTAGTTACAAAAGGGTTGAAATGATTGTGATGATCTTGCTATTTAATCATTATTTTAACAAAACATTACATGCACAATTTGTATGCCTCCGCAACGAAGTAGCCGGAGGCATTATGTTTTCGGGTTGTCCGTCCGTCCGTCCGTCCGTACGTCCCGTTCTCGTGATCACGTTATCTCAAGAACCGATTGACGGATTTTCACCAAACTTGGGTCATGTATGTATCTTGGAGTGCCAATGACCTGATTAGATTTTGGGGTCATGAGGTCAAAGGTCAAAGGTCACAGAGCTCATTATATATGCAAAAATAGCTCGTGATCGCGTTATCTCAAGAAGGGATTGACAGATTCTGACCAAACTTGGTACATATATGTATCTTGGGGGCCGATGATCTGATTAGATTTTGGGGTCATGAGGTCAAAGGTCACAGAGCTCATTATATATGCAAAAATAGCTCGTGATCGCGTTATCTCAAGAAGGGATTGACAGGTTCTGACCAAACTTGGTACATGTATGTATCTTAGGAGGGCCGATAATCTGATTAGATTTTGGGGTCATGAGGTCAAAGGTCAAAGGTCACAGAGCTCATTATATATGCAAAAATAGCTCGTGATCGCATTATCTCAAGAACGGATTAACAGATTCTGACCAAACTTGGTACATGTATGTTCCTTGGAGAGCCAATGAACTGATTAGATTTTGGGGGTCATGAGGTCAAAGGTCACAGGGCTGATTATATGTAAAATTAGCTTGAGATTGGAAATCTCAAGAACTGAATATCAGATTTCAATCCAACTTGATACCTGAATGTATCTTAGGGAACAATTGTAGTCATTAGATTTTGGGGTCATGAGGGCAAAGGTCAAGGTCACTTATAGCTCATAATTGTGATACATCAAGATCTAAAAGACAGAGTACCATCAACATTTAGTTGACAGAATTAATTCTGTGTACATGTTGATTTGGGCTTGTTATGAATAAATTGCGTAATGGCGGAGGCATCATTTTCGACTGCGCGTAGTCGAAGATCCATCTAGTTTATTTATATATTATTCCTCAGGCGATAGTCATTGCCTCTGTGTGACTACAGATTACATGAAATATCATGCAGCAGTATCACGATTGCAAGCATACACGTAATTCGCATCGAAGTCCGTGCTTGATTCTAAAATCACTACTGTACATTTGTATAACATGGACAGAAACATCTTTACCGTACCAGATATAAATATGTACTTTGCTTTATTTAGGCTCAACTGTATTTTGCAGTTTAGTGATATTTGCATGTTACATAGTATGACATACTTTTACCGGTGATTCACATCCATAATACAAAGCTACAGTTTCCTAGAACAGGAACTAAAGCTTGAGGTGTATAAATGCATTTCCTACAGACTGGATAATTGTTTATAAGAACGAATACAATATACATGTATATCCATATGAATGTCACTGTGACATCATCACTGGATTTGCATGGTCTAGTGGATAGGGCTCTCGTATTCAATGAAAGTGTCGCGGATACGAGTCTCACATTCCCAGCGTCAATGGCCTTTAAGCAAGGCAAGTTAAATGGGAATCATAGGCCATAATTGGTCGCTGGCTAACAACATGTGAAGGAAGCAAATGATTAATCAATGAAAATGGTATTACAGCCGAGTTTATGACAAAAACCAAGAAAGTTATACCTATTTGAGCATCATGTAGAAAACATGGAACGTTCTTTTCAAACTTACCGCAAATTTAATTTACTTACAACTCGCCACATTATGCCACTCGTTCTTTGTAGAGGTAAGATTTTAGTATTAACGGGATAGTTGAGTTCTGGCATAGAGGGCGCTTCAAGAAATAATTTGTGTATGAAGTAATGAACAACTGTGTGTCAAATTTTAAAGAGTTCTCTTTAATTACACAATAAACTTTATTTTATCAAAATCGTATTATACTGAAACAGTTAAAATATCAATACATATATGCTATCGGAATTAATGTACCTTTCCACATTTATTTGATGATTTAAACAAATATATAAAATGCTTACACTGTTACAAAAAGTTAGTTACAAAAGGGTTGAAATGATTGTGATGATCTTGCTATTTAATCATTATTTTAACAAAACATTACATGCACAATTGTTATGCCTCCGCAACGAAGTAGCCGGAGGCATTATGTTTTCGGGTTGTCCGTCCGTCCGTCCGTCCGTCCGTACGTCCCGTTCTCGTGATCACGTTATCTCAAGAACCGATTGACGGATTTTCACCAAACTTAGGTCATGTATGTATCTTGGAGTGCCAATGACCTGATTAGATTTTGGGGTCATGAGGTCAAAGGTCAAAGGTCACAGAGCTCATTATATATGCAAAAATAGCTCGTGATCGCGTTATCTCAAGAAGGGATTGACAGATTCTGACCAAACTTGGTACATGTATGTATCTTGGGGGCCGATGATCTGATTAGATTTTGGGGTCATGAGGTCAAAGGTCACAGAGCTCATTATATATGCATGAATAGCTTGTGATCGCGTTATCTCAAGAAGGGATTGACAGATTCTGACCAAACTTTGTACATGTATGAATCTTGGGGGGCCGATAATCTGATTAGATTTTGGGGTCATGAGGTCAAAGGTCAAAGGTCACAGAGCTCATTATATATGCAAAAATAGCTCGTGATCGCATTATCTCAAGAACGGATTAACAGATTCTGACCAAACTTGGTACATGTATGTTCCTTGGAGAGCCAATGAACTGATTAGATTTTGGGGGTCATGAGGTCAAAGGTCACAGGGCTCATTATATGTAAAAGTAGCTTGTGATTGTAAATCTCAAGAACTGAATATCAGATTTCAATCTAACTTGATACCTGAATGTATCTTAGGGAACAATTGTAGTCATTAGATTTTGGGGTCATGAGGGCAAAGGTCAAGGTCACTTATAGCTCATAATTGTGATACATCAAGATCTAAAAGACAGAGTACCATCAAAATTTAGTTGACAGAATTAATTCTGTGTACATGTTGATTTGGGCTTGTTATGAATAAATTGCGTAATGGCGGAGGAATCATTTTCGACTGCGCGTAGTCGAAGATCCATCTAGTTTATTTATATATTATTCCTCAGGCGATAGTCATTGCCTCTGTGTGACTACAGATTACATGAAATATCATGCAGCAGTATCACGACTGCAAGCATACACGTAATTCGCATCGAAGTCCGTGCTTGATTCTAAAATCACTACTGTACATTTGTATAACATGGACAGAAACATCTTTACCGTACCAGATATAAATATGTACTTTGCTTTATTTAGGCTCAACTGTATTTTGCAGTTTAGTGATATTTGCATGTTACATAGTATGACATACTTTTACCGGTGATTCACGTCCATAATACAAAGCTACAGTTTCCTAGAACAGGAACTAAAGCTTGAGGTGTATAAATGCATTTCCTACAGACTGGATAATTGTTTATAAGAACGAATACAATATACATGTATATCCATATGAATGTCACTGTGACATCATCACTGGATTTGCATGGTCTAGTGGATAGGGCTCTCGTATTCAATGAAAGTGTCGCGGATACGAGTCTCACATTCCCAGCGTCAATGGCCTTTAAGCAAGGCAAGTTAAATGGGAATCATAGGCCATAATTGGTCGCTGGCTAACAACATGTGAAGGAAGCAAATGATTAATCAATGAAAATGGTATTACAGCCGAGTTTATGACAAAAACCAAGAAAGTTATACCTATTTGAGCATCATGTAGAAAACATGGAACGTTCTTTTCAAACTTACCGCAAATTTAATTTACTTACAACTCGCCACATTATGCCACTCGTTCTTTGTAGAGGTAAGATTTTAGTATTAACGGGATAGTTGAGTTCTGGCATAGAGGGCGCTTCAAGAAATAATTTGTGTATGAAGTAATGAACAACTGTGTGTCAAATTTTAAAGAGTTCTCTTTAATTACACAATAAACTTTATTTTATCAAAATCGTATTATACTGAAACAGTTAAAATATCAATACATATATGCTATCGGAATTAATGTACCTTTCCACATTTATTTGATGATTTAAACAAATATATAAAATGCTTACACTGTTACAAAAAGTTAGTTACAAAAGGGTTGAAATGATTGTGATGATCTTGCTATTTAATCATTATTTTAACAAAACATTACATGCACAATTGTTATGCCTCCGCAACGAAGTAGCCGGAGGCATTATGTTTTCGGGTTGTCCGTCCGTCCGTCCGTCCGTCCGTACGTCCCGTTCTCGTGATCACGTTATCTCAAGAACCGATTGACGGATTTTCACCAAACTTAGGTCATGTATGTATCTTGGAGTGCCAATGACCTGATTAGATTTTGGGGTCATGAGGTCAAAGGTCAAAGGTCACAGAGCTCATTATATATGCAAAAATAGCTCGTGATCGCGTTATCTCAAGAAGGGATTGACAGATTCTGACCAAACTTGGTACATGTATGTATCTTGGGGGCCGATGATCTGATTAGATTTTGGGGTCATGAGGTCAAAGGTCACAGAGCTCATTATATATGCAAAAATAGCTCGTGATCGCGTTATCTCAAGAACGGATTGACGGATTCTGACCAAACATAATACATTTATGTATCTTGGGAAGCCAATGATCTGATTAGATTTTGGGGTCATGAGGTCGAAGGTCAAAGGTCACAGAGCTCATTATATATGCATGAATAGCTTGTGATCGCGTTATCTCAAGAAGGGATTGACAGATTCTGACCAAACTTTGTACATGTATGAATCTTGGGGGGCCAATAATCTGATTAGATTTTGGGGTCATGAGGTCAAAGGTCAAAGGTCACAGAGCTCATTATATATGCAAAAAGAGCTCGTGATCGCATTATCTCAAGAACGGATTAACAGATTCTGACCAAACTTGGTACATGTATGTTCCTTGGAGAGCCAATGAACTGATTAGATTTTGGGGGTCATGAGGTCAAAGGTCACAGGGCTCATTATATGTAAAAGTAGCTTGAGATTGTAAATCTCAAGAACTGAATATCAGATTTCAATCTAACTTAATAACTGAATGTATCTTAGGGAACAATTGTAGTCATTAGATTTTGGGGTCATGAGGGCAAAGGTCAAGGTCACTTATAGCTCATAATTGTGATACATCAAGATCTAAAAGACAGAGTACCATCAAAATTTAGTTGACAGAATTAATTCTGTGTACATGTTGATTTGGGCTTGTTATGAATAAATTGCGTAATGGCGGAGGAATCATTTTCGACTGCGCGTAGTCGAAGATCCATCTAGTTTATTTATATATTATTCCTCAGGCGATAGTCATTGCCTCTGTGTGACTACAGATTACATGAAATATCATGCAGCAGTATCACGACTGCAAGCATACACGTAATTCGCATCGAAGTCCGTGCTTGATTCTAAAATCACTACTGTACATTTGTATAACATGGACAGAAACATCTTTACCGTACCAGATATAAATATGTACTTTGCTTTATTTAGGCTCAACTGTATTTTGCAGTTTAGTGATATTTGCATGTTACATAGTATGAAATACTTTTACCGGTGATTCACGTCCATAATACAAAGCTACAGTTTCCTAGAACAGGAACTAAAGCTTGAGGTGTATAAATGCATTTCCTACAGACTGGATAATTGTTTATAAGAACGAATACAATATACATGTATATCCATATGAATGTCACTGTGACATCATCACTGGATTTGAATGGTCGAGTGGATAGGGCTCTCGTATTCAATGAAAGTGTCGCGGATACGAGTCTCAAATTCCCAGCGTCAATGGCCTTTAAGCAAGGCAAGTTAAATGGGAATCATAGGCCATAATTGGTCGCTGGCTAACAACATGTGAAGGAAGCAAATGATTAATCAATGAAAATGGTATTACAGCCGAGTTTATGACAAGAACCAAGAAAGTTATACCTATTTGAGCATCATGTAGAAAACATGGAACGTTCTTTTCAAACTTACCGCAAATTTAATTTACTTACAACTCGCCACATTATGCCACTCGTGCTTTGTAGAGGTAAGATTTTAGTATTAACGGGATAGTTTAGTTCTGGCATAGAGGGCGCTTCAAGAAATAATTTGTGTATGAAGTAATGAACAACTGTGTGTCAAATTTTAAAGAGCTCTCTTTAATTAAACAATAAACTTTATTTTATCAAAATCGGATTATACTGAAACAGCTAAAATATCAATACATGTATTATTGTACGTTTCCACATTTATTTGATGATTTAAAAAAGTATATAAAATGCTTACACTTTTTCAAAAGGTTAGTTACAAAAGGGTGAAAATGTTTGTGATGATCTCGCTATTTAATCATTATTTTAACAAAACATTACATGCACCATTTTTGTATTTAAAATAAGTTTGAAACAAATGCGTTTTAGAGACACCCTGCTATGTTTGAATGTCTCTCCTTTATGATAACAGGCGTTTTTACTAATTCGTAGTGGTCTGTAAATACTTTTCGAGCATGGTGGAGTTATAACTATTAGTTCAGAACGTTATGGTGAAGGTTTTGGTTTCTAAAATTAAGTTTGACCAAAACTATACTGTCCCTACTAGTATTGCAAGTTTCCACATCTGATGGAATTAACATGTCTCACATTTCACTAGATCTCTTAATCATCACAGTCAAACTTAATTTGTTTTGAAAAGTAGGTGTAAACTATTATGAATACATTTGCAGTAATGAAACAAGTGAATTATACCGCCATGATGATCTTGGTAATTTGCACATTCTAAGCATCTATCCTGTCTAAATACATGTTGTACGAGTATAATACAGCATACTTTTATCACATTCCCATAACAGATCAAGAAGTTGACATTACCATTAAAAGATATGGATATCAGAGACTCCCCTTCGTCATCAAGCCATCTAGCATCCTGGATCTGTAAGATGTCACACCTGACAGAACTGGATCTGGATCGGATCAAAGTACATGCCGACTTCTTTCAGAAAGCGGATGAGATGGCACCACCACTGCAGGTAAACTGATTAGTCACATGCTTTGTAATACAATGGGTGATTTCAAGTATGGTGTTTAAACCTGGTGTTAGTGTTTATTAAACACTAAATCGGGCTTAAACACCATACTTGAAAGGACTTAGTGTTAGGATGGTGTTAACATGATGACCTCTGATTTAACCGTTGTACAAACTTCCGTTTCCGACAGGCGGTGTTTATTGATATGGCAATATACTATCGTAGATGGTGTTGAGCTAGTGTTAGTGTTTATTAAACACTAACTGCAGCCTTAACACCGTACTTGAAATGAGTTGGTGTTAGAGGTTTGACCTCGTACTTCTGGCAGTGCCACGTGGTTGCTGGTGTTTAGCGTCGTCTGCTAATCTGCCCAGTAGTGTTAGTGTTGAGCATGTATACGCAAAACTCCATAGAGATAACAACTTCCATAGGGATCGAAATGAAAGTCATTTCAAGTACAGATCGAGCTGGTGTTAGTGTTACTGTTGCTAGGTGGGCATTAAAATCACAATTCTGAACTGAAATGGTGGTGTTTTCGTTTGTCTAAGCATGTAAAAAGGGTATCAACCTAGATAATTTGTGAAATTTTACTTAAGTGAAGTTTATGAAACGCAATGAAAATCTTATTTTTGTATGAATGTATTAATTTGAATATCTATAGTAATTTACGCAAATAAGGTCATACAATTCATATTTTACCCATAAATCTGATATTCACATTTTTCACTACATAAATTATTTAGACCATTATTTTGGAATAGAATCATAATTCATCAAAACAAATTGGAATAGCCAGTTTCTTCCTTATGTGTTTTATTGTTTTTATAATGAATTATTTTATGTACATAATTATTTCTTTGTTTTTATACTTCTGCATTTGTATTGTTTGTGTTGTTTGTTTCATTTCTAACTATAATTTAACTTTTGGAACACCAAAACAAACACTACAAATGTAAACCAGACCAAACCAACGATGTATCTATATTGAACGAAAACTTATATTGGCCAGTTGTTTTGTACACACATCACGAAATTGAGCGATTTTCGGGATTTCGTAACGTGATTTAGTAACGGTAGGTCCGAGCTTTACGGTTTGGAGCAATAAAACAAATCTCGGAGGTGGGGGGGGGGGGGGGGAATAATGGCCCCCAGCCTTGTCGAGCCACATGTACAATATCATACAGAGGTGGTTAATTACTGTGATTCTTGCAAAATTGTTACCCACTTTTCAGGCAGCTAATTATTTTCGAAACCAGAATGTTTTGATAAATAGGCCTTATACGTTCTAGCTCCCATGTTTTAAAAAAGCCTATGAATGACTGCTACTTTCAAAATACTTAGTTTACACCTTTTCAGTTCGATGTTGAGAATGAGAAAGATCAGAATCTTGTTGTCATCAGTTTATATTTGAAACATCGTGATTCATGATGATTATTTGCCCCGCCCCCCCCCCCCCCCCCCCCCAACACACACTCCTCTAGAGGACCCTGTACGTAATGTATACACTGACAATTGTTTGTACATCTTTGACATTTTATAAAAAAAACTTGTAATTGAGTTCAAAGCTCTACGAGATTTGTTTTTAATAATAGCAAAAAAAAAAAAAAAAAAAGTTACCACATCGGGGACTCGAACCCACTTCTAACAATTAATTTATTACGTGATACACGTGCGACCGGCCTTACCCACTCCGCCACAGAATCCCTAATGATCACGTGACAGATTTAATCAAACTATATAACATGTCACGTACTATCGGTATTCACTCGGAACTTGTACCGTGCTGCCACTGCGAGTTATGCCTTCATCGTCGGCTATGCAAACCGCTAGCTAGCGCTAGCGATGTGTCTCTGCGGGCGGGCATTCAATTTTTTAAAGAGAGTCACGCACATTTCTTGCGAGTTTAGTTACGAATTCCACGAAAAATTAGGGAATATCCACTAACATCGTATCGATCAAGTGAATGGTTTGAATATTTTCTTCTAAGTATGGTATTCAATGCATGCATGTGGTAAGTCGATTTGCTCTATAATTCGTAAGCATATGAAAGTTTTCGTCACCATTTTAAAGGGGTTCTGGTGATATTTGTCTGGTGTTGACTAACACTATCGATCCTGATATCGATATCAGGGTTTGTAGCGATTTGGTATGATCGTTTTCGGAAAGTTCGTGACCTCCTCTTAATCTGGAAGCTGGTGTTTAGCTCAGATTAGAGGCAGTTTTTCATCCTCAACACTAACACTAACCCCAACACCATACTTGAAATCACCCATTGTATTATATTTACAATGTATGTGTAATAATATTGCAGTAAACGTGTACAAATATTACAACGTATATCACTTTATAGTGGTTCTGCGAGTTCAATATATATTCTTCTCTCTTACTGTGTTCTCCAGTAATTCCATCGTGACACATTGCATCATGTGGTCAAATAGTATTGCATTTATTTATTTCTAAATCCACAGGCGATATTCATTGCCTCTGCGTAACTACAAATAACATGAAACATTCCTTCATGAAGCAGTATATCGATTGCAATCATACACGTGACTTGCATCGAAGTCCGTGCTTGATTCTTAAATCACTACTGTGCATGAAATAGACTGAAACTTGTTTTACCGTACCAGATATAGATATGTACTTTTCTTTGTTTAGGCGCAACTGTATTTTGCAGTTTAGTGATATGTGCATGCTACATAGTATTACATTCTTTTCACATCCATCTATACGAAGCTACAGTTTCCTAGAACAGGAACTAAAGCTTGAGGTGTATACCTGCATTTCCTACAGACTGGATAATTGTTTATAAGAACGAGCACAATAGACATTTATATCCATATATGAATGTCACTGTGACATCATCACTGGAGGTGCATGGTCTAGTGGATAGGGCTCTCGTCTTTCAATGGGAGTGTCGAGGATAGGAGTCTCACTGGCATTCCTAGCGTCTATGGCCTTTAAGCAAGGCAAGTTAAAGTGGAATTATGGGCCAGAATTGGTCGCTGGCTAACAAAATGTGAAGGATACAAATTATTAATCAATTAACATGATATTACAGCCGAGTTTATTACAAGAAACAAGAGAGTTATACCTATTTGAGCATCATGTAGAAAACATGGACGAGGAACGTTCTTTTCAAATTTACCGCAAATTTAATTTACTTACAACTCGCCACATTGTGCCCCTTGTGCTTTTTAGATGTAAGATTTTAGCATTAACGGGATAGTTGAGTTCTGACATAGAGGGCGCTTCAAGAAATAATTTGTGTATGAAGTAATGAACAACTGTGTGTCAAATTTGAAAGAGCTATCTTTAGTTACACAATAAACTTTATTTTATCAAAATCGGATCAGAATGAAACAGCTAAAATATCAATAAATATATGCGATCGGAATTAACGTACCTTTTCACATTTATTTGATGATTTAAACAAATATATAAAATGCTTACACTGTTACAAAAAGTTAGTTACAAAAGGGTTGAAATGTTTGTGATGATCTCGCTATTGAATCATTATTTTAACAAGCATCACATGCACAATTTTTGTACTTAAAATATGTTTGAAACAAATGCGTTTTAGAGACGCCCTGCTATGTTGTAATGTCTCTTGTTTAATGATAACAGGCGTCTTACTAAGTCGCTGTGGTCTGTTATACTTTTCGAGCATGGTGGAGTTATAACTATTAGTTTGTAACGTATTTGTTCTACTTGTATCACACAAAAAAAGTGAAATTTTCATCGTACCCCCTTCAAATTTGCTAATATTTGGTATGTATGATATTTCAACCTTTCAAAGCGCAAATATTTAAGTTTTAGCCCAATCCGCCCAACGGTTTTGGCGCTATGGTCGATTCTTCTGGGGTAGTTTTGTCAAAAATGGGCGTGGGCACCGTTTTTCAAATCGCCTTTAACCGTTGGGTCAATTTATTTTGTAATGGTGTCATTGGACTGGGGATGTTATATGCAATCCATTTATGCCATTTGTTTTCATGCATGAGCGAGTTTGGATACGATAACCTTTGACCTAAGGCTTCGACCTTCCGTTTTACCTCGTGGATCAAATAATTTTGAGAATTTTTTTTGGCTTAAATCTTGGCTTGATATAATATCTACAACATATGAAAGAATTGAAGATGTATTATTTCTTGTTTTTTCTACAGCCTTGTTTTAAGTTTGCAAATTTCATGTAAAATTGAATTATTTTAGACCTACACTCATGTCCAAGAATTCTATAGGGGTGTATTGTATGAAAAAGACCTTTTCAAAGTCAGGATTAGAGCCTATTCACACTCTGGCTCACCACTGTTAAATAGACCTGCTAATCCCCATACAATAGCAATACAGACAAATGACATTCTAATGATACCACATGTTTCCAACCTGACATTGGCCCTGTTGCAGAAAGAGATGAATCAATTGTGAGTCAGATCAAATGTTCTAAATGCACAGATCTGATTGGTTGAAACACAGAAAATGTCTCTCTCTGCAACAGGGCCTAGGTGGAGATCTTTCTTGAATAAAATCTTTCAAGTTCAAATTGCAAACTTGTATATCAATTATGAGAGCAAATATCTACAGGTATCCCCTTTTCAATTAATTTAATGTTTCTATGCATCAGAAATTCATGCAATATTAACATGATTTGCAATCTGTACAAATTCAAACCTGATTCTTTCCAACTATACCAAACACAAACAGTAACTACCCTCTAGACAACTGCTCATAATTGTATGAGTGTTTAAGATGTGATCTTACCACAATATTTCTACAGTTGTTTTGTACACTATGTATGAAAATCAGATATACTTCTCATGCCTGAAAGAGCTTAGATTAAAGACAAAATGACCTAATTTCAAAAGTCACAAGAACTTGCGCATGCCTGTACATTTCTGTGAAACATCACATTTGCTTAATGCATTTTTATGGTTTGTGAAATTTCAAATTGCACTGTTTTTTAGTTGCAATTAATGCATTTAAAAACAAGTGCCATTAAAAATCAAAATGAGTGGAATAACAAACAGCATTGTTTTTGTGTTTGGTTTAGTTGGAAATAATCAGGGTTGAATTTGTACAATTGCAAATCATGTTACTAAATTGCTTGAATTTCTGTTGCATAGAAACATTAAATTCATTGAAAAGGGATACCTGTAGATATTTGCTTTCATAATTGATGTACAAGTTTGCAAATTGAACTTGAACTTGAAAGATTTTATTCAAGAAAAGATCTCCACCTAGGCCCTGATGCAGAGAGAGACTTTTTCTGCGTTTCAACCAATCAGATTTGTGCATTTAGAACATTTGATCTGACTCACAATTGATTTATCTCTTTCTGCAACAGGGCCATTGTCAGGTTGGAAACATGTGGTATCATTAGAATGTCATTTGTCTGTATTGCTATTGTATGAGGATTAATTGAAGGAAAATTGAGGTGGGGAAATGTTTCCTTTAATATTTTTAAAATGTTTTTGACCTTGTTTTGATCACGGGGTTCATTAAAATTTACTGATATGGCCTTTGGCATATTCTAATGTGCTACCAAGTAGTAGGTCTATTTAACTGTGGTGAGCCAGGGTGTGAATAGGCTCTGATCATGACTTTGAATAGGTCTTTTTTTTTATACAATACACCCCTATAGAATTCTTGGACATGGTCGTAGGTCTAAAATAATTAAATTTTACATGAAATTTGCAAACTAAAAACAAGGCTGTAGAAAAAACAAGAAATAATATATCTCCAATTTTTTCATATGTTGTAGAAATTATATCAAGCCAAGATTTAAGCCAAAACAATTCTCAAAATTATTTGATCCATGAGGTAAAACGGAAGGTCAAAATCTAAGGTCAAAGGTTATCGTATCCAAACTCGCTCATGCATGAACACAAATGGCATAAATGGATTGCACATAACATCCCCAGTCAAATGACACCATAACAAAATAAATTGACCCAACGGTTAACGGACAATGGCGATTTGAAAAACGGTGCCCACGCCCATTTTTGACAAAACTACCCCAGAAGAATCGACCATAGCGCCAAAACTGTTGGGCGGATTGCGCTAAAACTTAAATATTTGCACTTTGAAAGGTTGAAATATCATACATACCAAATATGAACAAATTTGAAGGGGGTGCGATGAAATCCATTGGGTGATTTGACATGGAATGACCCATCAGTGGCGTAGCTGGGATTATACCTGTCGGGGGCAGGGTATGTGGTGGGGCGAGATTTCTCACAAGGGGGGCAAATCTAGTCAAAGATTAGACGTGTGTCCTCCAGGGGAGTGAGAATGGGAGGGAGGAGGCAAATCAATCAGTCACATCCTACCATAACAGCTCGACGGCAACGCTGCCCTCTTTGGCCACGACATGGATTATTTTCGGATTAACGAACTTTATTTCATTTTCTGATTAACGAACTTTATTTCATTTTCGGATTAACGGACCCTATTTTAGATTCATATTTACAAACCTTTTTCATTTCGGATTAATGAACCTTCGGAATTATTTTCGGAGAAAATATCCTTTAGAATATCAAACCTTTTTTCATTTTCGGAAAAGCAAACCTTCGGAATAACGAATCTTTCGGATTAATGTAACAAATATTCGGATCAACAAACCTCCTGGTATACGTGTGTACGGAATAACGAACATTCTGAATAACAAGGCGCTCCCACTTTGCACGGGATCACTTTTGAAAAACAAAATCAACTCAGTTTCATTGTGGAAATCATGTGAAATACGAAAAGCTATCATGTTCATCTTATTCTTAGACAACTGATATAGCTCTGTAATACAGAAAATAGTAAACATACAACTTATCAAATACAGTTGTTTTGTAATGTATTTAATTATGTAGGGATGTCTCGTCACGTGTGTGACATGCACAATATCAATAAGTAAATGGTTATTTTACAAATATTACGTTAGTTAGAAAGTAACATGAAGTTTAATTCTCACAAAGTTAGTATCGGCAAATACAGAAGAATAAGAGGAATAAGCTTGCTTGATGTCATTTCGATATCTTGATTATTTTCTGATTGTTTTTTCATATTAAAATATGTAAATGTATGCAAACAAATCAGTAAGAACTTGTTTCTATTCAATGTAAAACATATATCTCATGAAACATTGGCCATTGATCTTTCCAATAAAGGAATGAAACAACTGGAAACAAAATATTCTTTTCCAAAAAAGTTGCACTTGTACATATTGAAAGCAAAAACATAATGTTTAGATTGTAAAGTGACTGTAACAAAATTAAAATTAAATATGAGTATTGATTAAGGCGTGTTTGCCCTCAAATATAGACAGTCCAAATTATTGCTCACATCCTAATGAATATCCATAAATGGATGTCAGTGTGACATCATCACTGGATGTGCATGGTGTAGTGGATTGGGCTCTCGTCTTTCAATGCGAGTGTCACGGATTCGAGTCTTACATAATTGCGTTCTGTGGCCCTTTAACAAGGCAAGTTAAAGGGGAATTCTAGGCCAGAATTGATCACTGGCTAACATAATGTTAAGGATGCAAAGAAAAAAATCAATGCAAATTTTAGTACAGTCCGACGAGAAGCAAGAGAGTTATGCCTATTATAGCATTATGTAGAAAACATGAAAATTAACGATTATTTCAAAATTACCGTCATTTTAATTTTCTAACTTGCCACATTGTGCCCTCTTACGCATTATAGAGTTAAGACGTTAGCATTCAACCATAGTCTTATTGCAAGTTGCCCCATCTGATGGAATTAAACATGTCTCACATTACACTAGATCTCGTCATCATCACAGTTACGATGTGGTTTATTTTGGACACTAGGTGTTATGAATTATGTATGGTTCAGTTAAATATGGTACGAGTAAAGTATATCAACATGATAAACTTTTTTTGCAGTTTAGTGACATTTTCGTGTAGCATAGTTTTCCAGACTTTTGCCAGTGGTTAACAAACATCTATTCAAAAGCAGTTCCCTATCACCAGATCACAGCTTGAGTTATATTCAAGGGATACCCACACTGGTAATCCCGATGGGAGTCAAGGGGCGGAGCCCCCTATAAACTTTAGGATATACATATCCAGAATTAAATCTAAATACATAAATAGTTAGCTATTACAAAGAAATGATGTATGTAATCTATTTATCTATCTAGCCTATGTCTTCCCACTGCAGAAGGAAGACCTCTTCATCACTCACTATTCCATTTTCTCTTTTCTTGTACTTATCGCAACCATGAACCCCCCCCCCCCCCCCCCCCCCAATTCTTGGATGACATCCATTCAATGCCTCCCCTTTCTGCCTTTTCGTCTGGTTTGTGTTATTCGTGTCCATTAATTATATTATGTGTCCATATGTTGTATTCACGTCCAGGTGGCCTGCCCTTCTCATTTTCTTAGTTTTTGTTTTTGTTTGTATGATATTCCTCGCCTGTTTTTTCATGTCTTAAAGTCCTCATTTCTGACCTTGTCTCTTCTTGTAACTCCTATCATACTCCTCTTCATTGCTATTTATGTGACTCTAAGCTTCTTTTCAAATTTCTCAGTCCTCTGCCCCGTAGTATAGTACCGGAACTATAAGTATTGTGAACTCCGGAATAAGTGTGTACAGGGGAGTGAGTTAGATGGCCTTAACACATTCCCTTCGAGATTCTGAAATTCCTATAGACTTTATACATAGGCCACTCGGTTCCCGTAATCAACGGATTAATGGGAGTCCCGGGACGAACGTATTTAGGCTGTAGTAATCTCAAGACTAATGTATACAGTTTCAAATAATGATTGAGTGTGGGCAAGGTGTCCAGTATTTGTTATGTAATGTTATATTTTGGAACACCGAATATGGGGGGGGGGGGGGGGGGCATTACAGTGTATACAATATTTCAGTTCATGTGTAATATAAATACAAGGCGTTTTACTGTATACTGGTTTTGATATTTCAATATGTATGAAATGTCACTCATGACAGAACTAGACGTTCATAGGATAGAGTACATGTGGCCCTTTTTTTTCAGACAGCAGAGGAGATGCCATTATCACCGCAGGTGAACTGACAAATCACCTATTTTATACATTGTATTCTCATTACAAAGTCTGTGTCGTATTACAATGACATTGATATGTGGGGTTGGTAATTGATATATTTTGTCTCTTTCTGTTCGTGCAGTTGTTATTCCCTCTGAGCAAATCATTACCCGTTATATCTCGCTGAATAATATACATATTTTAATCGTAATGTAACACCCACTTATTTCTGATTCTGCTAGATTGCAAGATGTCATCGTCATCATGGTGTGATTGCAATGTATTCCAAGTTTTTAAATATGGGTGCTGTGGTAAATCCCAAATACGTTGTATGCTATACGTAATCAATGTGCCTACAGTATCCTGCCGGTGCAATCAATGCATACTTTCCGTAATATATGAGAGACCATTTCTTACAAAACTCCCCCATAAGAATCGACCATAGCGCCAAAAACCATTGGGCGGATTGGGGCTAAAACTTAAATATTTGCGCTTTTTAAAGGTTGAAATATCATACATACCAAATATTAGCAAAATTTGAAGGGGGCTGCGATGAAAATTTTCACTTTTTTTAAAGGTGATTTGACACATGGAATGACCCTACTGTGTCATATACATTATAGTCCCATTATGTCCTCCGTTACCGAACATTGGTCCGCTTTGTGTGAAATAACTCAAATATCTGCGGACAAATTTTAATCAAAGAACAAGTAAATTCTTCTTTAAGAGGCAAGACGTCCAAATTCTGTTAATACGATCGGCGAAGAGCGGCGATGTAGCACAAAAGAATGTTTTCATTCGTCTGGACGATCCCAAATACTGTATAAGAAGCTCATTAAAATTCAAGACCTTGCTCATTATAAGTCTGATCTTTTGTCTGTGATTGTATTGTAAGTTACCGTAGCTCCGACGCGTCGGAACGTTCGTTACATACTTATCTTTTGTTAAAAAACGCACTTTTCTTATCCCTTCGAAAGCCGAGTTATTTCATTTCTAATTCGTCCCGACGATACAAGACGCACTAATCCATTCCCCGTGAAGCCAATATTGTTGATTGTGATGAGGTTGATTCGTCGCGACGATGTCCACCCTCTTTTGTTAGAAAATGCACTTAATCCGTCCCCTGTGAAGCCAATCTAGTTTATTGAGATAACGTTAATTCGTCCGGACGATACTTGCACTCTTTTGTTAGAGGACGCACTAATCTATTCCTGCTGAAGCCAAAAAGTTCATTGTGATAATGTTGACTCATCGGGACGATGCCCACCAACTTTAAACGTCTTTCTCTTTAAAGCCCATCTATAGTTTTCATTGCGATGCTCTATTTGTTAGAACGATTCTTATCCTCTATAAAAGCAATTTGCGTTTATCGCTTTTACGCGAAAGCATGATATCTTGATTGTTATTTTAGTGATTTTGAATACTCCGAATGGGTTGTTAAACTGCACTTATACGGCCGTTATTCCGATTCTCCGGGAAAAATCTGAAGAATCATGCGGGCGAAAATGGAAACGGGTTCGTTGAATGTAGTTCGTTCATCCGAAATTGAAATAGGATTTGTTAATCAAAACATCAAATAACCTAAAGGATATTTTGGAGTAACATACGTTATTTCTTGATCGGATTTACTAACCTTCCGGAATTACGAGACTTCACTGAGATTAATGGGAAAATACTGGGATAAACGAACCCTAGTTAATTGTCAGATTAACCAGCACCCAATGTATACATGTGGGTATGTGTGTCTGTTTTCGGTTTCTTGCGTGTATGTGTGTTTGTTTATATTTGACTGTATGTGTATGTGTGGGTGTGCGTGTGTGTGTGTGTGTGTGTGTGTGTGTGTGTGTGTGTCTGTGTGCGTGTGTGTGTGTGTGTGTGGGTGTTTGTTTGTCATTTTTGTGCGGGAGGAAACATTACTATAATATGAGGCAGATATTGCACATATGACGTTCATGACGAAAGACGGAACGTGTGGTATATTATTATTTTCATTAGTAGTATTATTATTATCATCATTATTATCGTTATTATTATTGTGAACGCGTGTGGATTGAAGAATAATGAAGGTAGTGAACAGGACAAGTCGATTACAGCCAATTTGCATATGTGTAGGACGGGAACGGCGTCGTCATCCCCGCATGTCACAAGTATGATTAAGGTACATTCAAACCTGTACTGGTGGCCACCTGCCGTCAGCGGCCACTTGAAATTCTCCCCGAGACAAATGCAGTGTTGTATTTACTGCCTAGCCTATAGCGGCCACCTGCCTAACGCGGCCAACGGATTAAGTTTCCCGATCTCATTTTTGTTCCGCTTAAAGCGGGCATCAATGATCGGTTTGGCCGTAACTGCGGGCGTGGACGGTTGTCATTTTCCGATGCAGACATAGCCGCGGCCATTACAGCGTACGCAGCATGTTACTTAGACTTTAAAAGCCAGTTTCCAGCTTTATAGCTAAATATCGAACTATACCCCTAGTCTAGTCTAAGATCTATCCTTGCTTTGGAAAACTTCCGCCTAGATTACGAACATCAAATTTTGAAGCTGTTTGTAGTAGGTTCATGGTATTGTTTACTGTCTATTTTGACTCACACATGGAAAACGTCAAGTCACACTTCAATTCAGATTAGCAAGCAAACTTGCGGCCTATTCAATTCAACACTGCTGGTAGAACTTCCGTGTTATTGTAAGTGCACGCATTGTTAGCTCTCTGGCCGTAATCCTCAATCGATCACCGCCGGCCTGCTGGCTGCTCCGTATCGCGCTTAGCAGCGGCGGCACGGACTCTGATTGTGCGAAGTGTGCACACGTGACTCGCTCAGCGCTCTGCTGTATGTTAGTACCACTGACCTCTACTAATGGACGGGCGGCTGCACGTTGATTGGCCATTCAAAAATGAGGCCGCCGCGCGCGCACGGCGGCCATATTGGGACCATCATCATGGACCGTCGATAACCCGCTGTTGATCACTGTGTGTAACATTCGTAAACCTTTTCCAGATTAATTTTACCAATTGTTCTCGTTAGATAAAAAGTGTTGATTGTATTCTGATATGGGATGGCACATTACATGGCATTTGGCTGTACAAATCGAAATGAAAATGACATACAAAAGGCTGAAATCACGTTTCATAGGCGAGTTGTTTGCAGTCATTGGGCCGCCTATATACAGTCCCATGTGTTTTGTTTTATGTAGTTCAAGTTCTTGATATATTATATACCTCTACAATTATGTGTCATGATTAGTAATAATTTATGTGTAATATCAATAATAAGTAATACTTTATTTTAAAAGTATACAGTTCATAGTTCTGCTCATGAGTGCAGGTATAATTTTATTCATATCTACTGGAATTTTGCACGAGAAATTAAAGGTGCACCTGTAAAGTGTCTAACTCCACGAAAATTACTTGGAGCTTCCTCGTTTCTCTTATATCGTGTCGTTTAGCAATATCTGACACTTTACAGGTGCACCTTTAAGATTAAAAGAACACCCCAACCATCATATTGTTTCAATAGAATCAGAGGAAATATTCTTTTAGAGCTGGCATTAAGGTTTGGGGTTGGTTTTAGGCTACCCTCTTAGACAGAAAAGACAGCCAATGGGCACTGAAATTCGGCAAT
>JBAMJV010010623.1:0-48902 GCA_037951105.1 Echinarachnius parma | reverse complement strand
AGCAAAGTTTAGTTGATACAGACCTAGCCATTATGAAATGAGAGCAGTTAATGCAATCTCAATTTTCACCAACCCTAAGAAATGCAGCAAAAAATGAAAAAGTGCTATTTTTACATACCTTCAAAAAAGTAGTAAAAAAACATAGTGCAAATGAGTTTTTTTCTTGGGAACATTTTGTTTCTAACATTAGACATATCAATGGACAAAATGACACCCAAGTTGGAGGATCATAGGGGGGGTCACCGGTAGACCCCTCTGGCCCACGGACTATAATTACTAATACTAAACACACAAAAAAAGTAACTCCCCCCCTAAGCAAAATGGCGTAACTTTTTTACAAATTGCGTTTGAGCAACATAACTTGGCAGGAATGTTTCTAAAATAATTGGCTAACGTCTCCGTGAAAATGAATTTGATCCGCCATGCCATGCATGAGTGAGCACACATTAAAGGAAAAATTCACTTTTCAAAAGTCACAAGAGTCAAAAAGTGAAAATTCTGCCTTTGATGTGTGGTCACTCATCCATGACTCGACGGACCAATTTCATTTTCACAAATAAGTTAGTCAATAAATGTTGGAACAATCCTGCCGAGTTATTTTGCTTAAAACCTTTTCGTTAAAAAGTTATGTTCTTTGATTAAGGGGGACTTATTTTTGTGTTGAGTTTAATTGATCAGTATTGTTGGAATAAACTCAACAAAAAAGTAAGTCTCCTCCTGATTAGAATAACATAACTTTTTAACAAAAATGTGTTGAGCAAAATAACTGGGCAGGATTGTTCCTACACTTATTGACTAACTTCTGTGTGAAAATGAAATTGGTCCATCGAGTCATGCATGAGTGAGCACACATCAAAGGAAAGATTGGCACTTTGTGTGCTCACTCATGCGTGACTCAATTGACCAACTTCATTTTCACTCAGAAGTTAGTCACAAAGTATTTGAACAATCCTGCCGAGTTATTATGCTCAAAACAAGTTTGGCAAAAAGTGACGCCATTTTGATTAGGGGACTCACTTGTTTTGTTGTGTTTATGAATCATGCACGCTTTTGTAATACACACAACAAAAAAAGTAAGTCCCCTTAATCAAAATGGCGTTACTTTTTGACAAAAATGTTTTGAGCAAAATAACTCGGCAGGATTGTTCCTACACTTTGTGACTAACTTGAGTCACTTGAGTCCATTGAGTCACGCATGAGTGAGCACACAAAGTGCCAATCTTTCCTTTGATGTGTGCTCACTCATGCATGACTCGATGGACCAATTTCATTTTCACACAGAAGTTAGTCAATAAGTGTAGGAACAATCCTGCCGAGTTATTTTTCTCAAAACATTTTTGTTAAAAAGTTGAGTTTATTCCAACAATACTGATCAATTGAACTCAACACAAAAATAAGTCCCCCTTAATCAAATAACATAACTTTTTAACGAAAGGGTTTTGAGCAAAATAACTCGGCAGAATTTTCACTTTTTGACTCACTTAATTGTGAAAATGAAATTGGTCCGTCGAGTCATGGATGAGTGACCACACATCAAAGGCAGAATTTTCACTTTTTGACTCTTGTGACTTTTGAAAAGTGACATTTTTCCTTTAATGTGTGCTCACTCATGCATGGCATGGCGGATCAAATTCATTTTCACAGAGACGTTAGCCAATCATTTTGGAAACATTCCTGCCAAGTTATGTTGCTCAAACCCAATTCGTTAAAAAGTTACGCCATTTTGCTTAGGGGGGAGTTACTTGTTTTGTTGTGTTTATATAAACACCATAATTGTTTTCCGGCGTTGATGTGTGGCGGACAATTATCCGAAAACATCCCCGCTAAATTAATATTTTGAATACCAACATGACCAAATCAAATTGCAAATACCCAAATTCGTTTTTCTATAAGCATGATAAGGTTACACGAATAGTTTCCCCCCCCCCAATTCATCCAAAATGGATAAATACTGCAAATTAGTACACAATCTGAATGGGTATACAATATCTTTCACATATTTCTATCATGCACATTTGGGGATAATTTACTACAGCTTATTCTGGTTGTATTTGTTACCAAAGGTCTGTGAGTTTTTACCCATTAAGGACTGATCCCGAAAATACTCGAGCTTGTGTCTGTGGATAATACATGTTATACCAAAATCAATCAGTCCTGAACGTTAATGAAGTATTGAATGTGAATCTGAATCTAGACCGGCCATGCCAAGCCGAGGTATCGATGGCCACACCCAGAACGGAGAGCTCAGTCAGTGGCCGTGGACTTCGGATCAATCCTGGGCTTCTGGCTGGGCTGCTGTGCGCCACCGTGCTCCTCGTCGTCATCATTATCGGGTTCGTCCTCCTGAGCAGACGACGCCTGTCATCGACGGAGAAAGCCATCTTCGTCAGATACCCGGATGAGGTCAGCACCACGTACTCGTGCTCCCTCAAAAAAGGTAACTTCGTCGGGCCTATTACGTAACAATTTGAGTTTCGATCAAGGTTAGAAGACTAAGCCCGGCGTATAGACAGGGTCGACTCGACCCGACCCGACTGAAAGTAAAGCCCGGCGCAGACAGAGCTGATTCGACCCGATCCGACTGGTCTTCAGTCAGGCTAGAGTCAGTTTCGCTCAGTCGGAGCCGATCCAACATGTTGAATCGGCCTTGAATGACCTCCGACTGGCACTTGACTGGAAAAAGTCCTGAGGCAGCGCATACTGATTTAATCAGGCTGGAAACCAGTCGGATCGGGTCAAGTCGGCTCTGTCTGCGCCGGGCATAACAGTCCGTCCGATTCAGTCGCGGCCGATACAACATGTTGAATCGGGTCCGTTCAGCTTCTGACTGGCAAAATCGGAGTTGTGAGACAACGCACACATAGCCGATCCAACTTGAAAACCAGTCGGATCGGGTCGAGTCGGCTCAGTCTGCGCCATGCTTAAGGTGTTCTCGTCCAGTGCTTTTGTACAAATAGGTCCGAGTTCCAATCCTTTGCTGCGTCTCTCGGATGATGGAGATAAAAGACGGTCCTAGATGTTAATGATAATAAATAATAATAATTTAAAAAAAATAATTGACTGAGCGCTTCTATAAAACTTAAAAATGTCAAGGGCAATCTTTATCATGGTTCTAGTAATACACAACATTGCTACTTTTAAATGCAACTGTTTGCTATTGTATAACGAGAATTTCGTTTGATAAGAACCTGCACTAGTTGCTGTTTTAAGCTGCCTCGTGGTGAAAGTGGAATGCTGCGTTTAAAATGTTACTCATTTGTTTTATACCTAATTTGATATTCAGAGTTGTGTTTAGAAACCTGACTTACGAATATTGGTGATGGTGATATCGGCTTATAATGTATGGAATTAATAGTTGATCTTATGATCGACATTGGGATTCATATCAAGTAGTTACAATGACTGCATAATTGCTCTTTACGTGAATTCATTGTACGTTGTATTATGTTAGCAACATTGTGTTGATATTATAATGTATGACATAACAATCGTGAGATGACGATTTTGAAAGGTCAACATACAAATTATGCGTTTACGAAAAATTGTCGCCTCTAGGGCTACAAAATGGTTTCTTATTAACGTAACAAGTCATTATTTCTATATTGGCGAGTGGCGTAGCTATATAGGGGTGATACATGGGGGCATTATATAGGGGGTGAGACATGGGGGCATTATATAGGGGTGATACATGGGGGCATTGTATAGGGGGTGAGACATGGGGGCATTATATAGGGGGTGAGACATGGGGGCATTATATAGGGGTGAGACATGGGGGCATTATATAGGGGGTGAGACATGGGGGCATTATATAGGGGGTGAGACATGGGGGCATTATATAGGGGTGATACATGGGGGCATTATTTAGGGGGTGATACATGGGGGCATTATATAGGGGGTGAGACATGGGGGCATTATATAGGGGGTGAGACATGGGGGCATTATATAGGGGTGATACATGGGGGCATTATATAGGGGTGATACATGGGGGCATTATATAGGGGTGAGACATGGGGGCATTATATAGGGGGTGAGACATGGGGGCATTATATAGGGGTGATACATGGGGGCATTATATAGGGGGTGAGACATGGGGGCATTATATAGGGGTGATACATGGGGGCATTATATAGGGGTGATACATGGGGGCATTATATAGGGGCGATACATGGGGGCATTATATAGGGGTGAGACATGGGGGCATTATATAGGGGGTGAGACATGGGGGCATTATATAGGGGTGATACATGGGGGCATTGTATAGGGGGTGAGACATGGGGGCATTATATAGGGGGTGAGACATGGGGGCATTATATAGGGGTGAGACATGGGGGCATTATATAGGGGGTGAGACATGGGGGCATTATATAGGGGGTGAGACATGGGGGCATTATATAGGGGTGATACATGGGGGCATTATATAGGGGGTGATACATGGGGGCATTATATAGGGGGTGAGACATGGGGGCATTATATAGGGGTGATACATGGGGGCATTATATAGGGGTGATACATGGGGGCATTATATAGGGGTGAGACATGGGGGCATTATATAGGGGGTGAGACATGGGGGCATTATATAGGGGTGATACATGGGGGCATTATATAGGGGGTGAGACATGGGGGCATTATATAGGGGTGAGACATGGGGGCATTATATAGGGGGTGAGACATGGGGGCATTATATAGGGGGTGAGACATGGGGGCATTATATAGGGGTGATACATGGGGGCATTATATAGGGGGTGAGACATGGGGGCATTATATAAGGGTGAGACATAGGGGCATTATATAGGGGGTGAGACATGGGGGCATTATATAGGGGGTGAGACATGGGGGCATTATATAGGGGGTGAGACATGGGGGCATTATATAGGGGGTGAGACATGGGGGCATGTGCCCCCAATAACATGACAAAAACAATTGAAACAATGAGGCTAAACTAAAGAAAAAGAACGACATTAAACAGTGTGTACTCCAATTAATACTATACATACGGATACAAGTCAAGAAATTAAAGAATAACATAGTGTGTGTATCCCAATAAATACATATTTAAGGATGAAAATACAAATAAGAAAATAATCGCTTTTGCCGCTGGACTATTTTAGTAGAATACCGACCATACCACCTCTCTGGTCCAATCCTTTAAATTAAATACACGAGGATGCAAATAACGAAAAATAACTACAAAGAGTGCCATGTTCCTAATAATTGGCGTGTATACTCGCATACCAGTATGACCGCGGTATACGCCGCTGATAGTAAAAAATATTATTTCTGTACTCCTTAAGGGGTCCAGGTCCTATGAGAGTCCAGGAACAGACTAGGCCTCTGGCACTATATGGGTAATCTCAGTAATTAGAATAGTTGCCCCGCATACTATTTCAGATTACAAGAGGAGTTATGCCTTTTCACAAATGAAGAGCTTCGTTCCGAAAGGCGCCAAATCCATTTTCCATAAAAAAAATGAGTTAACGATATCACTACATTAATAAGCTACGTAGCTAGCTAGAAATCCACATTTTTGGACAAATGACACAATCAACATGAAAATATGGAAGGTTTAATTTGTATATTCCCATAGGCATGTGAACCATGTTGGGCAAAGAAACATGTTTTCTCAAAAGTTGAAAAAGTGGATTAAGCGCCATTCGGAATTAAGCTATGCAAATAGAAATAGCTGTGCCCATTTACTTTATACGTCGATCTCTGAGTTAATTGCCAATCTGCTTTCTTTGCAATGTTTTCGCATTTTTTGTCTTCTTCTTTTTTTAGCCAGCTCCACGAAGAGCCGTCACCTCAAGGGAAGCGTTGCCTACTTTTTATATCATGATATCTCATTTGACGGAACAACTGCGTTTTACAAATTTAAGTCATGTACATGCCATCCTGATGAATGTTTTTTTTTCAGGCAATCAACGCGATTTCTTCTCGGTTTCTATTCCTTTTTATTGTTATTAATATTCATAATGGTATTCTTGTTATGTAATGACAGACACTTACCACATCATAACCATATCGAATGGACCATCATGACCGATGATCGAAGTTGACCCTGTTTTACAAGATGGAGTTTGATTAATTTTGGGGAGTGTCATTTTTAGGCGGTCTACATGTTTATAATATCTCAGCTTGTATCGTCTCGAATGTTATGTCAGATACACACTACATCACAAGCCTGTCTAATGGCCTATCAAGACCGATAATCTTGCTTGACCTTGTGCTCTAGAAGATTGAGTTTGATTAATCCCTACTTAACATGAAGAAAACTGCAGAGAGTGTCATTTTTAGACGGTCTTACGTCTATATACATGTTTATCCTTTTCCTGTTTCTCTCATTTTAATTGTTATTACTAATCATACATTATTCTTGTTATTGCATGACAGACACATACCACATCACAACCCTATCGAACGGACCATCGGGACCCATGATGGTCGAAGTTGACCCTGTCTTCTACAAGATGGAGTTTGACCGGTCCTTACTGAAGATTGAGGAAATCCTGGGGAGTGGTCAGTTTGGCATGGTCTACAAGGGGTTCGCCTACGGGATCGACGGCAAGGAGAAATACAACCCGGTCGCGGTCAAGAGCCTTAGAGGTAAGTGGTCAGAGCAACAAGGGTGCAGCTAGGGTGTAAGGCTGCCCCGTTTAGAGAACTTTTCCCCTTCTCACGGTTTCATTTCATTCAATTTATTTGTTCCACAATGTAAAATACAATTCATGTGAACATTCACAATAAAATACAGGTAACAAATTCAAACTAGTGTATACATCAAACTAAACAACAGTACAATAAGTGGTGGTGATGACAAAAGTAAAAAATAATCTTATCGAGGTTGTCCCGAGGTTTAACTACACCCATATCGATTTGAATTCTTGGCTACAACACCATCAGAAAAGAAGTTTGAACCATTACATGGCGCCCACTGCTCCAAATGTGTATGTACTGCAGACAGGCAGCGTTGTTTGATAGATTGTTTTTTTTTGGACCCGATGTTTTAGAATTAACAATGTGACCTCACACTTTTGTTAATTATCCGTTCAGCGAGATGTGCTGAACTGGAGTATAGTCATTAAGAAATCTTACGAGTACGAAATATGACGGATCAAAGTGCTTCTAGTACTTTGTCAAAATAAAAAAATATATAATTTTTCCTTTGACATGTATGATGTGAAAGTTAGTGTAATGGCATGGATATGCATTTGTTGATGATTTGTACAGGATTGTTTGAACTATAACAAGTTAAATACACTTTTTGATAATATCTTCTATTTCGCTATATGGAGCTTGATAAATCATGTTTATGTCCATCCGATTACTTAACGGCTAAACCAGACCTTCTCATTTTGGTTTTTGTTTTATCTCCCTTTGTTACAACTGTGAGAAAATGGTTCTTCTGTTACCAAATCGTTCAATATCGCCTTACTGATGCTGATCCCTATCTATCAAATTTGGAATTAATTGATCTGGAAGGATTTTCACCGAGACGCCGACGGCGAGTAACCTTTAGCGTGTAACCTGCATCCAAATCCTATCTGTGGTTTGACAACGCTATATCCAATCAGAAGCAGATTTTCCTCTTTTCTTACCTTTCATTTCACTCCCCATTTATACTATTTCTTCTTCTTCTTCTTCTTCTTCTTCTTCCTCTCCATTTCTTCTTCTTCTTCTTCTTCTTCTTCTTCTTATTCTTATTCTTCTTCTTATTCTTATTCTTATTCTTATTCTTATTCTTATTCTTATTCTTCTATTATACTCCTAACTTTATTCTGTTGGTTTTACGCCTCACGGCCTTTAATTTCATCGTCCCGCTTTCCTGCTGTTTCTTCATTAAATGCAAATTGTTTTGATTGAATCTGAAATTAAATGCAACACTCATAAGATGACAGCGATGATCAATTGTGCGAAGACCTCTTGGTTTCGAATGACATGCAACTTAAATGGGTTTTTACATAATTTTGAAAACAGTAAGTCTCATGTGAATTCGATTGAGATTGATGGACATATTCAGTTGCCGTTATATGGGGCACTAAAATCATCAAATACAAAATATACAAATGCATGTGGAATTGTAAATTGTTTCCCCTTTTGTTTCTTGTGGCACATTTAAATGGATTTTTGTACAACTTTAATTTTGTTATTTTGATGAGGTTTGGATTACTCCTCAGTTTACATATCTCTATCTGTAAGCTATGTATTTCTGTATCCATGTTAAAACGTCAACAAGTCTTATGTGAACAAAGAAATTGCTTAAGAAGATATTGCGACCTTAAACATAGATATTAAAGTGAGGCCTGTAAAGTGTCAGAAATTGCCCAAAATGACACTTGAGACTTCAATCCTATACCAAAATCATTGTAAGATATGTATGAATGATGTGTGAACGTTTCATTGAAAAGGATCACTGCTTTCCTGGTTAAAACATCGAAAATATGCGTCAGCTTTTACAACGGACGTTTATGACCGTTAATTAACGCTTTTGAGCTGAATGATAGATATCGTCATACTAAAGGGGCATTTGAAAAAATCTAACCCTATTTTATTCTTTTCTTACCATATTAGCTAAACAACACGGTAAAAGAGAAACGAGGAAGCTCCAAGTAATTTTTGTGGAGTTAGACACTTTACAGGCATCCCTTTAAGACTTAAACCATTAATTTAAACATTGATTTAAAGCTCGATTATATGAAATATTGCGACTCGAATTTCCACGCTTATATAATAATTATGCCCCTGATCCATTCGTCATCATACTATGGCGTTGCCAATGGTATGGGTACGTGGATACATTATGACATTAACCCGTTCCCTGCGAGATTATGGAATCCCCATATACAAATTTGACATAGCCCACAAAGTTCCCGTATAATACGGTTGAATGTTGTGCCCCGTCATTCATTTGGTCTACCCCATTATATATTATGAACCCCAAAGTGTAAGAAAACCTAGCAGGCTCAACCTAGCAGGCTCTGTACTATAAAGCTCCATCGGGATTATAAAATCTAGTAGTGAACAGGTTTAGAAATTGTTTTGGCAACATTTGATCGATCGCCAGATAAATGCAAGTGACATCTCCATAATAAAACGGCTCATTCTATGCATTGAAATGCTGACTTATTAATACGAATATTTAGTCGTCTATGTTCCAGGATAATGATTTTTTTCCATACATGCGACTTTTTAAAGGGACTTAGTAACATTGTCCAAATCTTCAAAATCCAATTGGAATACTGCGGTTCTCTCATACCTTGTTGTATTTGTATTAACAAAAAAAGCATGGGACAGGTTTCGGTTTTTCAAATTTCCCTTTCGTTAAAAAGATATTTACGATTGAAGTGTTCAGATGTTAAATTATCCAATGGATCGTCGAAACCGTGTACAAAGTCAGTGCAATGAGTTAGTGAACATCACTTTGCATTTTTGCTCATTACTCGGCCATATAACGTCCATTTAATTTGAATTTTGTACACAATACCCGGTGGACATATCAGATAACAACAATATACATTGCATCAACCATTTATCACTTTTTGCACATTTCAACAAAGTTACTAGATCCCTTTAAGTAGCTGGATACGTATGTACGTGTTCAAATGAAGACATTATCCTATAAAGGGCATTTACTTTCCATTTATATTGATAGGATTTCCCCAATGCATTATGACTTTTAAAGTAGGTCGTTATGAACGTAAAGGATTTTCCACGCTGTATAATATGTTTCTTTTATGTCTGTCGATATGAACGAACGTGTTACCATGAATACATCTGCCGTAGGCCATTTCTTTCTATTTATACGATTTCCTAGACATGATAAGATTCTTTTAAATGTACGTGGATATGAATGTATTACAATTTATAAGCTAGCCTGAAGCCTTATACGATGATTTGACACCATCGGAAAGCTAATTTGGGTTATATTTCCTGGTCATCAATACATAAACGCACATTAATGAAACATCTTTTTGTGATTTCACGAAATGTTAAATCTGTTGCCGTGGGCGAAAGTTTTTACGAATTCCATGGCTGTCCCTACTCGTCGCGAGGTTCATATCATTTCACAATATGAAAGCAATGTTTTTTAAAAGGGAAAGTACAGTTTTGGTTAAACATAATTTAAGTAACTAACACTTGTAAGTTAACATTAACATTTGATAGTTATAATTCAATGATGCTTGAATTGTAGAACAACATACCAATAGCGAGATTACAGGGCTATTTTCATTATTAAAAAATAACAGTCGTTAACACAAGAGGCGCCCTCCAGAAACCCGAAAGTTTGAATAATTTTTAAATCAGAAAATGTGAATGTGATGTTTAGTCAATAATTATTCAATAGAGAGATCATCAACAACAATTAAAACCACTTTGGTACATTTAGACAAATGTGTAGGCTTTATGAATGTTTTTAATTATATTTGCCCCACATTTATTCCTAACGGATATATGTTTAGATATTTAAGCTGTTTCTTAACCGATTTTAATCAAACAAAGTTTATTCTGTCTTTACAATTGTGTGCTTTATCAAATTAACTTTTCATGACCTCACAAAAAATTATATTTTGAAGCGCCCTCTAAACCAAAACTGTACTATCCTCGTAAATATGCAGACACAATTGTTGTCTCGCAAAAACTACAAGCATTATTATGAAGAGTGCTTTATGTTCATACAAATACATGATAGCAAACATTCTTTTGGTATAAGATATATGATATTTCCCAATTGAAACATAGTTGTATGTATAGTTATTGATAATAAGGAATTCGAACTGTTATTATGTACATGTTTTACATGATACATAATAGCGAGAGAAACAAACGAAACAAGATTAAGACTAATATAGGGAGAGGCTAGGTAAGGAATTTAGTGTTCCTTGTTACCAAGCTGGTCAAATGGTTTCCTTACATTGCGATGCCCATGTTTCGTTCTCGATGACCACGACGTAATTTACCAATCAACGGGTTAAATTAAATATTTTGGATTGTCTTGTAAAGCCCTCTGCAGACAGAGCAGACTCGACCCGATTCGACTGGTTTTCATTCGGATCGGCTCAGTTTTCAGTGCCTTGCGACACACATTTTGCCAGTCGAAAGACAGTCGGATGCTATTTGGGGCCAATTCAACACGATGAAACGGATCAGACCGACCGGACCCACATGTAGCCTGATTGAATCCAGTCGGATCGGGTCGAGTCGGCTCCGTCTGCGCCGGGCTTAAGGTTTTCCCTAATTCAAGTACCAACATTCTCTCAAATGTCTTGCCCCTACTCCCTACCACCCCATTGCAGAGAATGCGACGCGGTCGATGAAGGAGGACTTCCTGGACGAGATCAAGCTCATCGTCGAGATCGGCAGCCACCCCAACATCCTGCCCATCCTCGGCTGCTGCACAATCGAGGAGCCACACTACCTCATCGCCGAGCTCATGAAGTACGGAGACCTACTCCACTTCCTGTGGAAATGTCGAGAGGTCACTATAACCCTTTAATTATCATATAATTTGTATGCTCATGAACAATTTATTTTGTATTTTGTTATTTATCAAATTATACCCGTTGCTTACGGAACCGGGTGGGCTATGTACAAAGTCTATGAGAATTTTCGAATTTGTAAAGGTAACGGGTTAATATCTATAATATTATAATGTACCTATTTTCATGGAATTTAATTTTAAATGTGTTTGTTTGTTACTTTGTAAATTGGCCGCAATTCGGTCATTTGACCGCGATGGCAGTATTAACAAAAATTAACAACCTTCAATTAATAAATTGATCAAGTTTAGAATTTGTTGGTGTGCTCGATTGTGTTGACAGGTCGCTTTTATTTGTGTATTTTGTTTTTAAATCTGCATTTCTTTACCTAATTGACAATTGTTTTTGACACGTTTGCTGTTTTATTTGATAAGGCACATCACAAAGAAGACAAAGAAAAAAAAACACCCACCTGAAAGATCAAATCAACTCAATTTTGACGACTGAAGGCCTTTCATGACTTTATCGTTCATTTTCAGGATAGGAAGTACACAAGACTTTACCCTTTTCACCTGTAATGCGACCACTCCCGGGAATTAAGAACTAATTGTTTACCATTTTTACTGTCAGTCTCTTATCTTTGAAGGTGAATCGTGGCATTTCCGTTCGGCAGTGTTGATGATGTGACGATGCTAGATATGATAAGTGGGAGGAAAGATGGAAGTCATGAACTATTGACGGATTCAATTTGTATATTGTCTCTATTTCGTAATATGTTATCACTATTATTTTGCTTGCTCTTTGCTTACTGTTTTCAGGCTAAGAATGGCATTGAAGATCCGATCTACAAGTTGACAGCCACAGGCCAACTTCAGATCTCCATCCAAGTTGCGCGAGGAATGGTAAGTAAAAAGTGTTTACTGCAGATGAAAAACAAAACAACGATAAACGCCAGTTTCGTCATTTATAACACAACAATCTTGCATTTTAAGTGATCCCTTACTCATTCCATATCAGGTTATATTTTTGAAGATATGAATAAAAGTATCACAAACTTTATTTTTATTCACCATGTTCAAATTACGCTTTTTTGAGCAGGTATTTATCACAATTTTTGATGGTAAACATTGTAAAAAAAATAGATATATCCATTTTTAATTGTAACACTCCTCCCATAAGGAAAAAAATGACACGAACATTTCTCAGAAGGTAACATGTGACCTTATGCAATTTTATTTTAGTGGGTAGGTCCGTTATTGTGTTAATTTTTACTAGGAAGTTATCCGACTACGATTATAATAATTACGATTTATAATAATAATAACACTACTCGGGCTAATGATAATAATAATAATAATATTGACAATACGTGATAATTGTATCTATATAGGAGTACCTATCAACTACGCTGTACTACCACGGGGACCTAGCGGCGCGGAACGTTCTCGTGGGAGATGGTCTCATCTGTAAGATCTCCGACTTCGGACTAGCGGACGACATCTACCAGCGGGGCTACAAGCGACTTGCCCCCGAGAGGAAGCGGCCTGTCAAGTGGGTCAGTCTGGAGACGAACACTCAGGGCAAGTGCAGCATACAGAGCGACATGTAAGTGTGAAATGTTAATCGATAGGCATGCATCATGTATGCAGCATTTAGACAGGTGGAAATTACACTAAAAAAACAGAAGTGCTGTTTTTAGCACTTGGAGGGCTACATTCAGCACCTTTTCGGTGCTCGCATAGGGACAGCACCGCCTGTGCTGGTTTGGCACTAGTACAAGTGCTAGTTTAGCACCACTTGAGGTGTTACCGAATTTGCACTTTTGGTGCTGAGAAATCCACATTGTGTGTGATGAATAAAACCCATAGTGCTAAAAGATAATACGGGGGGAGGGGTAACTCGGAACTTAATTTAGCTCATATGTATTTCGTGGTAAAAGAAGCAGGATAAAGATGTCCGATAGTAGGATTCGAACTTTGGATCCCACGTGTCCAAGTCAGACGCGATACCGACTGAGCTAACTCGCATCACGGGAAGCCGAATGCCGAATGCACTCTAAAGTATCATACAGTTTCTATTGTTACGAATTTAGCACGTTGTGGTGCTGTTCTCACAGCACCAGTTTTCAGCACCGATCTTTTAGCACCTCGCAGACTTTTATTCACTACTTACACTTGTAGTGCTAAATTAGCTCCTCCAGGTGCACGATCGCGAGCAGCACTCGTTTTTTAGCACCTTCATTTTTAGAGTGTATAACAAGTAATAATTTGACATTTTTATTTATTCATGTTTATTTTAAAGGAACTAAAGAATACAACGTACTTTGGCACTTATTCCATAGTTGATGACTTGTAAACTAGGTATGCCGAAAAAAAACTCCATGAAAATAAACACAGTAGTGATTTTAGACTCATTTTCTGATGCCAAATCTCACTTAGCAGCCAGTGGCCATATTCATAAAAGCCCGATAGCCTATCTGTCAGCTAGGCCTTATCTCCTTGCCAAAATGCCAGTTTGGACGATAACTAGCGGGGAACTCACAAAACTCGCTTGGGTGAACACCTTTGTTTTCACAAACCAGTGCACAACACACACGTGCATGGATATGTCTTTAGTAATGTGTGTAGATTTTGCACGATGTCTATGCCCTTACCATATCGACCAATCAACGAGCGTCTAAGCCCTGTAATACAATAGCCGTTGAAAATCTTCGTAGCGGGTTGCTAAATCGTAATTCAAGAAGCACTGCTAACCATACCGATAACAAGCTAACAACTCGGATGATCTAATTTATTCATCGTGGCTGTCATGGTAACATTCCATCTGTTGCAAGTTTGTTTGACATCGCATAAAAACGCAGTTTACTCGAACGTGTGAATGAACGAATTGTTCCTTATTGTTCCAATCATAAAAGCGTCTTATTGAGTTTGTTATGTGTTCTACAACGTGATACAGTAATGGGGGGGGGGGGGGGGGGGGGGTAGTAGAACATAATTGTCTTATCTGGGGTAAACGGGGGGGGGGGGGGGGGGGAGGGCGGTAACTTGTGTCCAAAACAAAAAGCTTGCTATAATTCCTAAATGTAAGCATGGTAAGGGTGTTACTGTAGATATGAGCGTGAGTAGGAATGATGTTTTTTTCGGGGCGGGGGGGGGGGGGGGGGGGGGGGGGGGGTGAGGGATCACGCCTAAGCACATGTTTTCATAGCCACCCTAATGAAGTAAAACCAAGTACATCTCAGAAGCGAAATTGCATTAAATAGTATTATATAGATAGATTCATCAAAACATAATTGAAATCACATAAAATCAATCCGAACTGCAAAAGTTAGCTAATATGTCACAAAAAGGACAAATAAAGGCAAATTACTCTCCAGATAGAAACATGTAATTTAAGCTGATAAAAGATGTTATTGCTGAAGTACAAGGATGCTAGGACAAACACGGAAAAGTATGTTACTTGGGGAACTATTTTGAACCAACATCACGCTATCATAAGAAAAATCTCTAATATCCCTTATTCGAATATTCTCCTTGCCATGTTCACGATCGCGCCACACGCATATACACACAAAAACCGGGCAGATTGTTACTTGCTAGCAATTTAGAGGTACATCAGAGTACCTCTACAGTTTTGGTCCAGTGTCGCTAAAATGTGTCCTATCTGGCTTTGGTGAATAAGAAAAAATTAGCTGGGTGTTAGGTCGTCATTCAACTTCACGCCTTTGTTGTAAGTCCAAAAAAGCTCTATTCAGACATGTCAGAACGTCCCGCATAAATAGATTTCAATGCATTTAGTCGGCACCGCAGATCTATTGTTGTAATTGTTCGCATTTCGACTAACAATGTCGTGGAATACCAAATGCTTGTGGAATTTATACAGATGGGTTGTCATGCTAGGCCAGGCCTTGACTACGATAGCGAATGTAGCCTATCGGCCTTTTGTGAATACCAGTTAAGCCTAGCGGACATCGAAATCGTAATTTGATCAACCAACTAGCTTAGCGGGGTTTTATGAATATGGCCACAGGTTACGCCCCACCCACATTTAGGGTCCAGAATCGGCAGCGTGATTGACATGTGATTGACAATTCATTGGCTTACGTCATCTACAGAATTTAGTTCCTTAGTCCGTTCTTTAGATGACGTCACATTTTGGCGATTTAAAAGGGGCGTTCCCAGAACAATTAGATATTTACTAATTACGCCAAAATTGATTGATTTCATGGGAAATGACTGCCAAATTCTTTTTCTTGAGGACAAATTACGTATAGAGAGCCTAATTGTGAAAATTAGGCCATCTAGACGTTGTAGTTCCTTTAAATAGTTTAGCCACCTGACCCATTATCTTTGTTTCCCCCCCCCCCAAAAAAAAAACACACACAAAAAAACTGCAAGTTCTCAGCTAGATTTTGCAATCCCCATAAGGTTAATTTATGACCATCCTGGTCACCTAGACGATGGTTTTACCTGAAGTAAATTACATTATACTATTGGCATGTTGGTTCCATTCTTGTTTGATTGTTTGTTTTATTTTATTTAAACGCGGTAAAAAGCTCACGATCAGCCAAATAGGCTGCTTTTTTTAGAGAGGCCGTGTTGTAACAATATACAACACATCGCTTTATTTTCCTTACAATTAAAATGGTAATTAGCGTAAGTTGATTATTTTGATCCGAAATGTTAATTTCATTATTGTACTCATGCTCCAAACTTTGGTATTTCCCCCGTACAATCCTTCTTCATTAGATGGTCATACGGCATCGTACTGTACGAGATCTACACCCTAGGTGGCGTGCCATACCCAGGCATGGACGGGCGACAGGTGATTACTAAGCTTCAGCAGGGCTACAGGATGGACAGGCCTACCATGTGCCCTGAAGAGATGTAAGATTAATTTTCGCTGTGTAGTTGAGCTTGTGTGCTGTATGACACCTATGGATAATTACTACTATCAAGCCAGTGTTGACATGACAGTAAAAAAAACAACAACAACATAATTATGATTGTCTAATGAATCCGAAACGGTGGTAATGTAAATAGTCTGATATTTCCTTGAAGTAGGCATGCTCAGTTCGGTTAGATAATCATTATACATGTAGTGAAATAACGACCAGTGTAAAGCAAAGCAAAACAATTGATACAGATTGTGGACATTGATAATTCCTCACCAATGGAAAATAACATACGAATACCACTAATTAAAACAACGGCTTTGTTATGCTTCTGTCTTGTTTCAGATACGACCTTATGCGTAGCTGTTGGTTTGAGAGCCCCCACAACCGCCCTACATTCACCATCCTCTACAACGCGCTGGACGCCATGCTCACCAAGAACGTAGACTACATGACCGAGCTGGAGACGGATTATTTGGTCTACGAGTTCGTGCCTTGCGTTGATACAGACACGTGCGGCGACAGTGAAACGACTGGGGAAGGAGACAACGGCTTGTTGCCCAGCATCAGCAGGGAGTTGCATGCCCGACATGGAGGAAAAGGGTGTAAATTCGAGGTAAATCTATGATATCATTGTGAAATTATTCTGTAATGTGTAGTCTAATACCGCTAATTCATTTTATTGGTTGTTAATATTAATGTGCACGATCTAACATCTAAAAGGCTGCGTCTAATACCTATGTACCTATGTACCTATGTACTTTACATGATGCATGCTTTTATTTAATGAATGAAATAGGTGTAACAACTGAAGCATTCAAAAACTAAATTAGACAATCGAGAGAAATGTCATATGTTTGATAATGATTTGGAATTAACGAGAAGTTATGAACAAACTAAATATGACGTACTATTTTCGTAAAGCAGATATCTTAAATATCTTTTAAAAATATGATATTTCCTTATTTGTACATTGACTAACACAATCTGAATCATTCTTATAACGTACTAATATTTGTATCTTCCACTAACAGAATGCCGCCTTCTCGACATCCTTCTAACCCAGACTAACACATTGGCATGCTATTTGCCATAACAGGTACGAATAACTCGCGCATAACACGTGATGTCCTTCCTTTGCAAGACCCTACTGACATTATGATAACGAACTAGATGATGTGCCCTTACCCTTTACCTAACATATATTGGTGGACACGAGGTTCTTTAATCGTTTACATCGTTGTGGTCTATGCCTCATTTGGTCTGCTTCACGATGCCTGAAATGTCCTCCCGACTCCAAGCTCGACCCTCAATTCTTAACCTCTCATTATAGATGTATGTATAAAATTGTTAACCCTTACTCCAACCCCTAATCATAATCATAATCCATAATCCTAATCCTAATCCCTAACCCTAATCATTATTATCTCAATTCTAACCTTTCTCGCGAACTAAATGGGACATATCACAAAGTGACGTCAACCATGATGGTGTCTAATACCAAGGACATACCAGCCTTTACCCTTACCACAAGCCCTATACTGCAAAAGCGAGGGTTTTAAATTAACACCACTGGTAGCTATGTTGGTCCACACCAGCCTAATGTAGACCAATAATACTAGTGTAAACACCCTCGTTTTTGCAGTCCTCATAATCCTCTTAATTCCGACTTCAGACTCGTAGACCAACTGCCTGGGACGTGGACCATACGGTTGTAAACCAACTAGAAGATCAGGGCCCATATTCATGAAAGCCTGCTATCTTAGTCACTTGCTAAGTCTATTTCGGATGACCTGGCTACGAATAAAACACATGATAATAGTTACTTACTAGGGTTACCTTAGTATAGTGGGTATCTAAGGCTTACCCATCTGATGCTAGTTGGGGACTAGGAATACTGTTTGGTACTCTTTTAAAGGAGGGGTTTGGACGATTTCCAGCATTTACCAATCAAAGAAGCAATATTTTTCAACATATTGCCTTTGTCCCGACGAAAAAAGACCAACTGGATCATTCACAATCACTTTGGGACTAAATAAGGTAACAGTTCTTGATCGAATCTGCCGCCAGTGGGATCTATCCCAGCATGCAATTTTCGTGACGTCGATGCCTCACTTTGCTGCCAATACAAAGCAAAGTGAGGCTGGCGCGTCACGCGACCACGTGATAAAAATCGGAAGCGTACAGAAAATAGACGATGAATATCAAAAATTGCAGACACAAAACAATAGAGATAAAATCATCCTGATAGGATATTTTTTTGATAAAAATATATTACCAATGAGTAATTTTTTTAGATTCTGTAACATTAATTTTGAAATCGTCCGAACCATCCCTTTAACTGCACTAAAATTGTTGTTTCAATTAGAATGTTACATCACAAGTTGCTCCCTTATGACAGGGATTTGTGCAGGCGATTTCTAGGTAAATTGAGTTCTTCATGCTAACCGTTAGGTTGGAGCCTTCTCTATCATATCTATTTTATGTCAAATGTTCAAATCAAATTATATCTAAATTTGGAAATATCAAGAATAAAAGAGAGCTCTAATTGGGTTTTCATAAGGATCACCAATTTCGAACATGCTCATCTCAGAAGTACAAAGAATGACTAATTAGCCCATTTCTATCCTGATGAGGTAAACAGGTCTAAACTTATATAATATATAAAATGGATATAGTTATTTGTTGTAAAAGATAATAATCTAACAAAACATGCGTGCATGAGTATAACCACATACTGGCATTAACCCACCTATGGACATATAAACATAATTAACACATGGCCTACACACACTGTATAAACTGAATATAATGTCTGCTACTGATACCTTGTACATGTATTGTGCTTACAAATATCAATACGTCAAACAGACAAACACATTAATATAATGAACACGTATATGTTTTGGCCTTCATTATTTTTTGTTTTGCTCTTTCAGGCGATACGTTATAAGGGCAACCAGCAAATTAGTCAAGATTCGGCCTTCTCCGAGGAAAGCGCACTCTCGGGTGAACCCGATGAACTTAACCTTTCGTGGCATCTGAAAGAAGCTCTGAGGAATGATTCCAACCCACTTTCAGAACATTCGAAATTTCCACGTATAGAATTCGTTCCCATTATGGATAACGATTCGGAATCAGCATCGTCGGGCGAACCCGATGAACTCAACCTTTGGTGGCATCTGAAAGAAGCTATGACGAATGATTCCAACCCGCTTTCAGAACATTCGAAACTTCCAATTATAGAATTCGTTCCCATTATGGATTATGATTCGGAATCAGCATCTTCAAGTAGGGTACACAGCAGAAGGAATAGTGTCGGAATCATAAATGACGTCACGTGAAAGACTACAAAATACATAATCAGATTGATATGGATCTGTAATCTTGGCAAAATATATCGTTTCCAGCGTTTATTATTATTCTAATTTATCAAAATCTGTTGGGTTACGCCTTGGAATCATTAACTTCAAGTTGCATAAACAGAGGACTAGCTACGTCGGAATCAATGATGACGTTAGGTGAAGAGCAGTACGATCAGAAATCAGATATTAATACGATCTGTAATCTTGGTAAGATATGTCGCCCCCAGCGTTGATTTTAATTCTGATGTATCTAAATCAGTCAGATTACGCCTGAGAGTCATTACCTTCAAGTAGCTTATAAGCAGCAGAGGGGCTATTGGCGGAATTGTTCTTTACGTCTCGTGAGAAACGATCAGGAATCGGATACGAATAAAAAAGAAATAAGTAATATCGTCGATCATGCTAGCTGTTTATCGACATCAACGTTACCGATGCGGACGTAAGGACTCCGATCGAACAACTGGTGGATTTACCAAAAGCTCCCCCTAATTGCGTTCAGATTAGTTCGAAATTCGATATTCAAAAGGTTACCAATGACATGAATAATATTCATTACATTAATATGAACTCATTTCCTACCAGATATATCGGTTATATTTCTGGATTGAAAATAAAAACGGGGACCAACTTGGATTTGAGGCTTAGTTATATTCGGGTCCCTGTCATAGTTCATGTGAAGTTTTCTAGTTGTAGTTGCTAAGTACGCGATCACAAAGAATTCTCTTACAATCATGGCAATGAGGTCACATGCTATGTTACCACACAAGTTTATAAACTGATCTGAAAGAAAACTAGCATTATTTTGTTATTGTTGATGTGCAATAGTTTATACAAAGTGTTAATGTCATAAACTTGTAAATAACGGATAGACATATGCAGGAATTTCATGTTGGGGTGGGAGGGGTGAAGATGCAATATATCAACCCCCCCCCCCCCTCCTCAACAATAGATTCCCCATATGCAGATATAAATCGACGCTTACGCACACAAACACTACAACATCTATATTCAGGTTACACATATGTACTAACGAACTTGGTTTGACTACATTTTATATAAACAACACAATGTTCTGATTTTAGTTGATAAAACTAATGACAATTTGTATTTATGTATACAACGAATTGTTTTGTCTAATAATTATCGCGCCATGAATGATGTTCTGTTGTCAATCGTCTATTGCTGCAGTTGCACATCACCAAAATCAGTATAACACAAATGCAAGTATTATTTTGTTTGCAACATAATACAATGAATTTGTAAATTAAAGTCTGTCAGGTAAAGTGGTAAACTAACAATCCACACAGTTTTTCGAACAACTTCGTTTTATGTTCCAGTATTAGATAATTTGTGCTTCTGTTCTTATTAGATATTAACGATAGTCTGTTCAAGTGCAATTTGTCACTTTTCACGTTTTTATAAATGTATAAAGAAATTATATGTATTATGTTTATTGATATCATTCCCTGTATTATAGCTTGTTGTGTTTTTTTCTTCAGATGTGATAACCCACCACAATTGTCCTTATTGTTACCATGTACACTTCATTATTATGTTCTGTATAATATACTATTCAAACGTCCGAATCAAACAAATTTTATAGTTCAACCCCCCCCCCCCCCCAGAGTTGTGAAAAGGATTTTTTAAATATTTTTTTTTTATGGGGGGGGGGGGGGGGGGAGGGGAAACCTCTAATTCGGGTCAAGCAATGTCATATATACGCAAAATTATGTCGGGTGAACTCTTGTCATATTCGTACAAACTTATGTAACATTCTTCGGGTAAAATTATCATATGTCTTTTGAGGGCAATATGATGTCGTTTTGGGGGAAAATCGTCATATTCTGGCAAGATCATATTTTTCCGAACTTTTAATTTTTTCCAGTAATTGGAGTAGTGAGGAACCCCTGTTTTAAATTGCGTGTCAGCTGAACACGGGAATGAATGCTATTCGGGCAAAAGACAACAGCTTGTATATGTATCGCCCGCATATTATCATTATTATACCAAATGCCTGGTTCAGTTATCATTATGTATATTTTTGTATTTACTGAAATCTTGACAAATGAAGGTGCAATATTATGATTGTAAATAAATGGTCGATCCTGAACATAATATACGACGATTAGTCATAATTTTTGAATTGCGTTATGGTTGAAATTATTGCAGTTGTCCTGTTTGTATAATAAAAACAAATTTCTGAAAGTTTTTATTTTTGGGGGGCACTCGCACTGAACTATTATGTCAGGTGAGCAATTGTTCCTAGTATTATGAGCCTATACCGGAGAGAACACAGTGTGAACACACTGTAATCAAACCTATATATTCTGCGTTCCCGGTGTGTAAAATAGTGTGCTCACACTGTGCACCACATAGTACTCACAGTGTGTTTACAGCGTGTCGATATTGTAAAAACACTCCATTTTAACATATCCCGAACAGTGTGTTCACACTTTGTTTAACACTGTACACATACACTGTGTTTACACTGTGCTCACACTGTGAAACACATTTTGTTTACGGTTACATGATTTTCAGTCCACGATTTTGAGTTTTGCTTGGCATTAAAATGGCCGCTTACTGTTTCAGGGTTACTCGTTTGTTGGGTATACTTGATGTTCTTGACTGCTTGAGGAAACGAATAATTCATGGCATAGAATTCACATTTCGCTCATTTTCCCCCTATACACACACATGTGATGTCGCAGGGGACCGCAAACAAATAAACAACGCCCTAAACACGGAGTTTGTATGTGTGCGTGCGTGTGTGCGTTCGTGTGTGTGTTTGTGTGTATACTTATGTGCGTGAGTGTGTGTGTGTGTGTGTGTGTGTGTGTGTGTGTGTGTGTGTGTGTGTGTGTGTGTGGGTGTGTTTGTCAATCTATGCCTTTGTAGGGTGCATGGAATAATGACGATCAGTTGAAATAACGGCGAACATTTATTACAATTTATTTCAGAATGTTCACATTAAAATAAACGATTCATTCACGCATATAGGTATAAACTTTTCTATCATTATCGATCTACTTACTCACTTCATGAAGTATCTTTTGCCGGTAATCTTTATCATCCACTTAAAGGGACACCAACACTCAACTAGCCCTTTAAGCTGGAACCAGTCAAACCAGAAGTGGAATTTAACAATCACTTTGATGGTTGGCATGCACCACTTATGATTGTTTCTTGTCATTAGACATTGAATTGAACTGAATTTCACATTTATTGGTAAATTTGCCATTAAAAACATTACAAAGGAATATACAAAATAAAAAAAACGAGTGTATAGGGGTCACATCTAAGTAAGCCAAATGCTTGAGGTGGCAGAGAGACCCATAGTAAAAACAGAAAATACATATATAATAATACATCTGATTACGAAATATAATATATAAGTATAAAACTCACATAATACAATTGATTTATTGATTAATTAAGCAATGACTTATTTTTTTTCTTTCACCTTTCCAGGCATTTATTGATTTCACTTCAAGTTCCATACAGTTTAACAAATCATGTTTCAATAATTTTCTCTTTTACATCAATTTAGATATTACAAATATGTTTTTATTATAAATGGTAAATAATACAATTTTTTTAGTTTTATTTATGCAAGTAGTCATTAATTTGTATGCGAGCGTGAACTTCATTTAAGAATGTAAACCATAGTTTTGTGCTTCTTTCATCTGTTCCTGATTGATTTCTGATAACTATCATTTTATATATGCTCCAAAAAGCTATAGTTAAAATATCATTGATCTTGTCTTCTACATTTATTTTCAGTAATGTGAATACATTCATTTCTACATTTACATTATAAACATATTTTACCATTTGCGTAAAGTTTCTAAAAAATATTTCATTCATTTTACATTCCAATAGAGCATGATATAAATCTTCTCGACAATGACAAGTTTCACATGTATCACTATCGCTAAGTTTCCACAGAAATAATTTTCTTTTTACTGCGATCAAATTATAAATTACTTTAAAGTTAAAATTGTCTTAATTTGTTCTCCTTAGTGCACACAACATTTCTTTTATAAACATATTTCCAATCAACATAACAATCTAATTTCTTTACCCAATATGATGGGCCTTCAATTGTATTTCCATTTTTCGAAAGTAAAATATAAAATAATTTACTTGGTAATTTTTGAATAAGTTTTTCTTTTCCTCCAATCAAAACTGTTGGTATTTCTAAACATATTGGTTCTTTTAAATTACTCATCCATACTTTGGGTATCGCTTTTTGTAATCTATTATATTCAAACATTACAATTACTTTTGATTTCTTATTACGATCATTTTCTATTAATGTTGATGTTGTAATAAATCTATTATCAAAGCAGACATTTTTCAAATAGATTATTCCACTTGAGTACCAGTTCTTAAAAAAGAAAGGTTTCTTTTCAAATACTACATATTTATTATACCATATAATCTGTTTATCTAAATCAACACTATTATTTTCATTTTGTGTATTCATAATGACCCATGATTTCAGTATTTCTAAATAAAACGGTGGCAATTTCTTAAAGTATGTGTCTACCATGAATACATCAATAGAACAATTCATAATTAACTCTAGCCCACCTAAAAATTGAAAATAAAAAATTGACATCTCTTTCCAAAAGCCATCTGAACCATCTAATATTTTACCAAGCCATTTTAATCTGAAACTTATAATCAACTTTTCAATATCGATCATCTTAATACCACCTTCATGATAGTCTTTAATAATTGTTTCTCTTTTAACTTTGTCAATTTTTGAATTCCAAACAAAATTATACAACATTTGTTCTAATCGTTTTCTTACATGTGGTGGTACCGAAAAATACATTATCAAATGAACAACTTGACTAATGATCAATGTTTTGACAATAAGTACTCTACCCAAAATAGTAAGGTTTCTTTTTTTCCAATTATCTACAATTCTTTGAATCTTTTGTAATTTTGTTTCCCAATTCTTTTTTACCACCAGTTCCAAATCCCATCTTTGTTGTATTGGGCCTAACCATTTCAATATTGTTTTATCTTTATTAATAAGGGGACCGGCTGCCTTTCCAAATAATTCTAGTTCTTTTATAATATATCTTAAAGATGATTTTTCCAGAAAAAATAAAGATGTATCATCTGCATATTGCAGCACTTTTAATTCTATGTTTTTATCACCATACAAAATACCTTTAATTTGTTCATTCTGTCTAATCTATTCTGCCATTATTTCTACGGCCAATATAAACAACATTGCAGATAGAGGACAGCCTTGTCTTATTCCTCTACCTATCTGAAAACTTCTAGTTTTCCACCCGTTAACCAATACTGAACTTTCTACATCTTTATACATCAATTTTACCCAATTACAAAAATCTACTCCTAAGTTAAAATGTCTCAAACATTCTTCTATAAACTGAAATTCGATAGTATCGAAGGTTTTTTTTTAAATCCACCATCATAAATGCACCTTCAAATACATTTTCATACACAAATTCAAAAATATCTTGTGTTAGTCTTACATTAAAACCACTTAATCTATTTTTTATATAACCAACCTGATTCTCATGTATAATACTTGGTATAACTTTTTGCAGTCTGCTCGCCATAACAGCAGCCATTATCTTATAATCGTAATTCAACAACGTTATCGGTCTCCAATTATTCAAATTTTCTATTTCTCCTTTTTTTTTATAAATCAATGTAATAATTCCATACTTTTGCGTATCTGACATCATATTTTTATCAAAATTTTCATTCAGTGCATTAACAAAAATAGACACAATATCGTTCCAAAATACTTGATAAAATTCTATTGTTAAACCATCTCCACCTGGAGCCTTATTCTTTTTCATCTGAAATATTACTTTACGGCATTCTTCTATTGTTATTAAACCTTCACAATTGTTCTTATCTATTTGGGATAATGTATTAACTCTACATTGTTCAAAATATTTATTAATCTCAGTTAATTCTATTTTTTTGCTAGCGTACAAACTTTCATAGAATGACACTACCTCATTCTGTATCTCATCTTGTTTTTCAATAATCTTTTCTCAACCTTACAATATTCTTTTTCTCACCATTTTTCTTTTCTAAACCCATAAAATATTTAGTGTTTCTTTCACCTTCTTCAATCCACTTAACTCGTGCTCTAATTGATGCTCCTTTACTATCTTTTACATACATTTCTTCCAATTTATTTTTCGTTCGAATATATTCATCTTTAGTATCTTCATCTATTCTATCTTCAACGTCTACTATATTTTGAAGTATTTTAATTTTTTGTTCTAATTTTTTCTTAACACATCAGCATTTTTTTTTTTTTTAGCACAAAATCTTTGTGTAAATTCGCAGGATCTTATTTTTATAAGTTCCCATCTTTCAGAAAAACTAACATTCTTTTTTTTAATATTATCAACAATGTTTCTTATTTGCTCTTTATAATCATCATCCTTAAGAACATTATTATTTAATTTCCAATATCCGGGACCTTGCTGTTTTTTTCCTAACATTAATTTTATAAAAATAGCATTATGGTCGCATCTTATTGCTGGAAGAATATCCGTTGCTACTACCTTAGAATTTAAGTTATTACTTATTAACCAATAATCAAGGCGTGATGCAACATTCAAAGATAAATTTATCCACGTAAACTGTTTTTTTACTGGGTTTCTTTTTCTCCATATATCACATAAATCAAATTTTGTTATCAAACATTTTAAATTTATAGGGGTCTTATAATAATTATTTTTGTTTTCTTTTACATCATTATGAGTACAAAGTATTGAATTATAATCTCCACCTATTACCAATTCGTGGTGTTGCTTTCTATTTTGTTGAATTCAACAAGCAATTATTTAAAAAAACTGTTCTCTAAATTTGTTCTCTGTTGGTGCATAAATATTAACAATACATAATTTACAATTGTTCCCTATAACATTTATCAAAATTGCTCTTCCATCTGGAATAGGCAAAACACTTTCAGATGTAATTTGTAAAGAAAAAGTGCTAGATATTAAAATTGCCACGCCTCTGGAGTGGTTAGTTCCATTACCAAAAAAACATTGTCCTTTCCATTCATTTCTAATTATTTTTAAAATGTCGTCCGTCCAGTACGTTTCTTGTAATAAAATAATATCTGCTTTTTGGTGTTTACACCAAAGGAATATTTCGTCCCGCTTCTCTTTGCTACGAAGTCCACGGACGTTTAAGCTAATCAAATTAAAATGTTGTTCTGAAATTGTCATTATTTACATATATTTACAGAAGTGTTATGCTTTTCATATTTACTTCTTCTTTCCACGTTTGCTCTTTGGCTTCAGTTTGCGTTTGGCTGCTTCTGCCTTTTGTCTGTTGCGTAACTCTGGCGATTCTGCTGAAATCTCAGAGTAGTCGCTTTGTGAGTCTTCGTTGTTTGACCCGCTCTCGTTCGGTGAATCTTTACAGCTATTGCGCGTCTGGGTTTCGCGCAATGACTTAAGCAATGACTTATAATGATTTTTTGATAAATAAAGCTAAAAAAACAACACACATCCCTATAGAAACCCATAAGACAAACTAACAAAACAAATAACAAATATACGTGATAATTACGTCAAAAAAAAGGAAAGACTGGGAAAAGCATTTGTCCAGTAAAAACGATAGGAAAAATTATATTACTAATTAAAAAATGCAGTACGAATATTGTAAAAAATACAAAGTTCAATTATTGCATGGTCAAACATTTCCGATATTTTTTCTTAAAATTATTATAAAAGAGGCATTTTGAATTTGCGGGTTTCACTTTTCCAAATTTTGGTCCCTTGGTTTTTAATTAATTGATTTTGGGCACGTGATGTCCGAAAAATGGGTGGGTAAATATGAAAGCGGTTTCGTGCGTAACAAAATAATTAGCAAAAGCAGGAGGTATCATAATGTGTTTATATTTATACATGAATATACCTGTTTTGTAAGTTATCATATCAAGTAAAGGTAAAGTATCTAGGCGTTTAAATAATACATCTGTATGGGCACGATAATGAGAACCAGTGCAAAGGCGAATGGCCCGTTTCTGTAAAATAATCACTCTTTTAATAAGGGAAGCGCAAGCTCTTCCCCATATTAAATTACAGTAATTTAAGTGAGGTAACGTCATAGTATTATACAACATATATAACTTATCAGTAACTTATACATAATACCAATATACATACTTATTTTTCGAGAGATATATTCAATGTGTTTGGCCCATGTGAGACTTTGATCAATAATAATTCTAAGAAATTTCCAGCTATCCACCTGAGAAATATAATCGTTATCAATTTTCAGTCTAATATTCTGTAAAGTAGCCATATTTTTAACATTATAAAGCATACATTTAGTCTTCGATGCATTTAGCTGTAACTTGTTATAGCTTTAAACCCATTGGCAACGTGTTTGAGTTCATTATTAGCTTTACAAATAAGATTATCGAGATTGTTGGCTGAAAGAAAGATATTTGTTTCGTCCGCATAAAGTATCATTGAAAGGGCTTTGGATACGAGAAAGAGGAGTGGTCCTAACATGCTACCCTTTGGGAACTCCTATTGAGACTGGCATTAGACTCGAAGTAGTGTTTTTGTACTGGACACACTGTTTCCGTTTCTGAAGGTAACTACCGAACCATTTATGGGCAACACCCCTGATACAATAATTAGCGAGCTTATCCATCTCATCCATACAATGGGAATACCTAGTGGTATGCGGGCAATACATTGTGGCCATGATTTGTAAAGATAAGCCATGTTCATGTGATCACATATTTTAAGGTCAAGTTTATTTGTATATTTAGTGCGATTAAGTGTCATATTGGGCAAATACAAAAGTTGGTCATATGTTCCAGTGTTTAAGAAACAATATTAATTTTTAAGTGCTAATAGTTTGATCTTGCTTACATTTTTTTTCCATTAATATCACTACGAAGTACGAACTTCACCTATTACACAAAGGAACACACACGCACACATACAAACGAACATACGCACAAACACACAGAAACACACACATATACACATGTGTAGAAATATAAACCTACATTGCATGATAGAGCCCATCTTCACAATTTTCTCTATTCAAGAAGGGATGTTAACAGATTATACATAATACATGTGACTATGTAACATATGCACATAAACACACCGAAACATTCATTTTCACACTACATGTAACAGTCCCACATTCGATTGCACACAGCCACATGCATTCAGCACACACCAACAAACACATCCATCACATGTAGGCATATATACAACGTGCAAACATAATACTTTTTCATAATGTTTTATTCCTCTAAATATAAATTCAACAGAAAATCGAATATCAACATGAATATCAGTTGTGTACACGAAGCCATAATATTGGATCAATTGCAAATGCAGTACAAATTAACTACATATTCCATACGCAGTATTGGGAATTAAAGTTACGAAAATCTTTTCTATTTTCCGAACTTATTGATCAACATGGCTGAAATAAATTAGTATGAAAGAGGGTTTATTTGTTAAAATCTGAACCATAACATCGTTAAATGCAGCAATTTAAGGAAGGTTCCATGCGCACCACTGAGATTGAGCCAACATTATTATGTATTATGTATTATCTTAATTATGGACTTTAATTTAATTATTGTATGAATATTAACAAAAATTCTTCATACTTCGTGATTTCGTCTTAGCTATTTTGATGTTTATGAATATCGTTCCATTTTATTGTACATGCCAGTGCAATTCAGCTTGTAGCTGTGAATGTGACATTTTGTATGTTTAATAAATACATTTGATAATGAGTTCCTGTACTTACCCACTCGAATTTGCGCCATCTTACATATTCAATTTCAAAGGATTGTCCCACTTTTTACTTTAACAGATTAGTAATGATAATTATAGTAAATAATTTCACATGATCGGTGATAAAAGCGTATATTCATTTTAGTGTGTGTGTGTGTGTGTGTGTGTGTGTGGGAGGAGGGGGGGGGGGGCATTTCCCAATACTGCTATTTGGCTTTAACATGTTAATGGTTGTACGTATATGAAACATGTATTAATGAACAAGTATTGACTTCATTCTGTATACCAAAATTTAAGTTATTTTATGATAAAAGGAATCGTAATTACTCCACTACACAACCCATCCACCCATATGTCTAATCGTGTAATGTCTTCCTTTATTCGACTCGTTGAAGGGAGCTAGTAACATTGTATATTATAGTTACTCTATGGTATAAACCCACCAATCTTACTGAGAACTCTAGTGGTTCTCTCATACCTTGATATATTTGTATTTGAATTTTACTTTTTATTTGTAATTTGTGTACAAAGCCAGTGCAATGAGTTAGCGAATATCATTTTGAATTTTCGCTCATTACTAAAGGCTATATCATATTCATTTATTGTGGAATGTTCACACATTGTACTCGGTGGACATGGATCACAACAGTACATCATTTATCAAACATTCCGATCACTTTGTGTACATGTCAATAAAGTTAATATATCCCTTTAAACATACTAATCAATAGTAATTTAAAACCAGTGTTGGTGCGAATACGGTATATATACGTCATAGTCTTTCATGAACTAATAATAAGTATACATTATGAGATAATACGGAAGATGTAATGAAAACAATATTACCCCTAAGCCCCGTGCCCCTCCTATCCCCCCGCCCCTGTTACCGTTGACCCACACATGTACATACAAGGGTAAACACCAAGGAATTCGAATTAGTACACACCTACTCACACACCCAATACACCACCCATCCACATCATGCACCCAATCATGTGAATATGCGCATATCGATTTAAATCTGAAACCAAACTAGTCCATAAACCAATAAAAAGATCTGCTACAGTGCGCGACCCTACAGAGAGAAAAAAAACACTAAACCATTAAAGGTATAGACCAGTTTCGGAAACGCCCTCCTCTCAAAAAATGAAATGGAAGCTCTTATTACCAATCATGTGAAAGAATATGTTTTGACTAATACGTGATGATACAAATTTTGCCTGGAACCCCCCCCCCCCCTTTGACCCCAAAATAACTGTTTTGGGGGGTTTGAATCCCCCTTTTCAAATTTTAGCCGGTCTCGAGACAAATTTATCGAAGATCTCCGGTATCGGGCTCAAATATTTTGAAAGGTCTCGGCTTCGAATTTTGTTTTCACGTACAAAACTATTGTGATGAGTTAGTGAAAATCACTTCGAATTTTCGCTTATTTCTTGTTCATATTATATCCATTTATTGTCAATTTTTCACACATAATTCGGTGGACATAGGTCACAAACAATACAGATTTTTTTCTCAATTATTCATCATGTTTAGCACATGTCAATCAAGATAATAGATCCTTTAACAAACTAATCAATAGTAATTTAAAACCAATTTTTGGTGCGAATCAAAGAGAAACTTATAACAATATATACATCATAGTCTTTCATGAAATAATATAATTTTACATACTGCGATCATACGGAAGATGCAATAACAAACAATATTACCCCTAAACTCCCTTGCCCCTCCTACCAACCCCCCCCCCCCCTCCCATTAACGTTGACCAACACATTCACATTCAATGGTAAACACCAAGGAATAAGAATTAATACACACCTACTCACACACCCAATACACCACCCATCCACATCATGCACCCATTCATGTGAATCTGCGTACATCGATTTCAATATAATAAGATCTGCTACAATTATGCAAAAACTTAAAGAAGGAAACAACACCAAACCATTAAGCGCAATATTTAAACAGCTTCCCATTCTTAACTCCATAATAGCCACATTTTATTGTTTGCATCGACGCATACTTATCACATTAAGATGAGAGAAGGCTAGAAGAAATACAAAACTTAAGACAATATACAAGGATGCAATGATATTGAGAGCGATATGGAAGGAAAGAGATGCATAAAATGTGCATAAGCAATTATAATACAAGCGTTTTATTCCTATACAACCAGGTTTGACAATTAACGCATCGTTACAAAAAATACGTGTTCTTTCCCATTAATGAAATGGTATATGGATACGATTAAGTGAACCTTCCAAGGCCGGGTAGTGTGGTCATTTAAATGTTCAATAAAAGGGAGTTTCATACTCTAGGTCATCCTCGCCTTCCTTCTTGACAGGGGGCTGGCCAAAATCCTGGTAGATGTGCGGTGCGTCTTCCGATGACGTAGGAACTGCTGTATCGTCGTATGCTCCATCATCGACAACATCTACATAATCTGGCGAGAGATCGGGCAGAGGAGGAACAGGGACAGTTGGTGCCTTCCGTAGCCCTTCGTACAGGTGAAGGGGTGTCGAGTTCTCTGAACTTGGTTCCTTGCTTTGTCCAGATGACCTTTTCTCTTTCGATGTTCGTGCGCCCTTTCGCCAACTGCACAAGAAAAGAACATAATTTTATATGATAACAATGAGCAAAGAAGTTGTGCTTCGCTGGGAATTGAACTCTACATAACGTTACATTGTTGCTCTAACAACTGAGCTTCAAAGCTTGTATGATTTTAGTAGTGCCCAGAAACCCTTTGGAATGTTTGAGCTAGTTAAAAGAACTTTAAACCCGACACAAACCCGAAGGATATTAAGACATCTATGTGATCAACAGAAAAGATGCAATTATTTATGTTAAAGTTTCATAAATCTTTATCTATGACTTCGCTGTAGGTTTTTATATGCTAGATTACACCGCCTGCCTTTGACCATTCTATTCGATTAATTATGCATCGAAAAATCAAAACACTAATACGTTAGTGTCTGGAAACATAATAAAATGAATGCTAATTTTGTGTGACATTGGAAAAATTAACTAATTTTCACCGTGAAATTTACGATTTTATATTCTGTAAATTAAAATGTTCTTCAACATGCCAATTACAACTTCCATGTCACCACGCAACAGTAAATTTCACAGATTATTTCTTTTTGTTTTCTTATTTCTGAACATGCACTCGTTTAAAGTCGAACAGGGCCTATTAGCTCATGCATTCTCCTCATGCAAACATTGGGGTTTGTAAAAAATAAGAACAAATACTTCATACGCGCACAAACCCACGGGAATATTCCAGAATATGCGCGTGGAAAATAATGTTGAACATGATTGTAGTTTTGTATTTTTAACAATATGATTTCATGAGCAAACCGGAGGATGAAGAAGACGAGAAGAGGGATGAAGATGAGGATGATGATACCCACAACGCCTCCTGCGATAGCCGCCAAGGGAGCACCGGCTGGGGTAAAACAAGAACGTTGAGAGAGAAAGAGTATCGTTATGAAATATTCATAATTGCTTGCGGTTTGTGTAGAGAATGCATGAAAGTGAAAACTTAATTATAGACATAATGATAAATTAATTTATGTACGTGTATGATGTACATGTATTTGTTGTCATAGGGTCTCGGTTTAATTTCGTTTATAGTAATGTTGCTGCATAATTGCCTTCGGTATTTTTATGACATATTTCAAAACATACTATTCTATGATTTCTCTTGCGTATACATAAGTACGTCTTATGTAACATAAGTACGTCTAAGCAGACTAAGAATAATGTGAATACAAAATTACCGTATTTGAGTAGTATTATTTAAAAGGCGCGTTTCCTAAAGGGGTTTTTCTTCTTCTTTTAAGCTATCTCTACTTCATGTACTTGGAATATTTGTTTCACCGAATCTGGTCTAGCCATTATCATCTACGAAATTACTGTTCACCAATATGTATCATAGTCATTACCTCCAGTCGTGGCATATACTGGGAGTGACCAATTACCTTCCCCGGCGCCATTGATCGTTCTGACCTGGACAGAAATTGGACACAAAACACAAACTGAATGTATGTACGCAGACAAACAAATAATACGCTGCTACTTTCGAACAATTTGTAGTTACAATGGATGTAGCAAACATAATTATATAGAATAGTTTAGTTCATGTTATATAACACCATATAATGTTCTCGCAATGTGATTGGTTGAATTCAGGTCACATGACATTCATGGGAACATACCATTGCACGATTTTGACGTCATTATCGTTGAATAGAACCATTTTTAGTTCTATTGCACGATTTTGACGTCATAAACGTGGAATTGTACTTTTTATGTTGTTATGTTGTGCAAGCGCCAGCGCGCGTTAAAAATAACTGCGCGCATTGCGCAGATCTTCCATTCAAGAACAAGCGCATTAACAAACATTAAGCAGGCAGCTAGCTGTGCGCGGGGAAGTTTGTACACACTATTCAAGTACTTTTTACACAACATGGCTGCAGAACCGGGATTTGTTTTGCTGACGGATGCCGATCGGGACGATTTAATCGACAGTGCGGATTCTTATAACACGGAGAAGCAAATAAAGTAGGTGTCATATAAAACAAATAATGAATGTTTTTTCCATTCGTGCAATGGTACGAATATTTTAATTCGGTAAAAGATGGAATGTTCCATTCAACTCGGCTTTCGCCTTGTTGAACGTAACATTCCATCGTTCACCTCATGCAAATATTCGTACCATTGTACTCATAAAAATTCATTATTTGTTTACTATATAATTGTGTATGTGTCTATATTTATGGTCATTGATTTGTTGATCTACTGTTTGACTGATGAAGCTTTTTTATGCAATTAATGTCAAACTTTTCCCACTAATTTTCAGAATTTCCCCAAAATACAAGAGATTTTTGTAATCACGTTTTTCCCCCTCCAAAATTCAAATTATATGTGACCGGTAAAGATGAGGAGTCATAACTCCGGTTTGTAAATTTATACTATATTTGAATTCGTCATTACGTCATAATAGCAGCTGCATAATTTGGTTTATTTGTATTTGTTGACGCGGTCGAAACAATAATGTAGAACGAGTAGGCACCTTAAATAGTGAGTAACATTTTGGTTTCAATCTATAAATCTGTACATAAGAGTGAATTTAACAAATTAAAATCCATTGAATATGTTTATTAGAATGTTTTCTTCCACTTGTTAGATTTTATTATGCAATTATATTCAAATTTAATTTAACAATAATGTATACAATTTAAATACAGAGTTAAAGGGAACTATTAGTGTTGACCGAAATTGATTTATATATATATATGCACTGCAAATTGGTAGTGTTAAGTTGTTTATTATATGAACCATAGATGTGTAAGGCTGTGTATCATACGAACCACACACCTAGGCCCCGTTGCAGAAAGAGATACAGTCGATTTTAAGTTGCAATTAATCGTAAGTCAGATCACGTGTTCTAGATGCGCAAATCTGATTGGGTGAAACGCGTAAATTGTCTGACTTACGATCAATCGTAACTTACAATCGATTGTATCTCTTTCTGCAACTGGGCCCTGGACAACTTTACACAACCTCACACACCCAATCTGCAGTATGTGATCTGATACGTCCTCTGAGTGCTGCGTAAACTTGGCCAAATAAATGTTAAATGGTCAAATAATGAGCACAAATTATGCAGAGTGACATTGCTAACTCAATGCACTAACTATGTGCACATTAAAAATTATAAAAAATACACTTCAAACATTATATCTTAAAACAAACCGAAATTAATCAAATTAAACAAATACAACGAGGTATGTAACAACCGCTAGAGTTCTAAGTAAGTTTGCATGGGCACTAGGGGCCATGTAATGCAAATGCATGTTGACTTCTATTTATTGGTATTAGTGTATACATCAAATATTTGTAAACTGCTTAACCGAAATATGTTTGCAATTACATTATTTTGTTCATCTTGCCAACGATAGCCTAAGCCCCACCTCTTAAACAAATTCTCCAGAGTAAAAATCTGCCTGTTATGTGTTTTCCATGTCATAACCTTTAAGATAAGATTAGTAATACGGCAACTTACTGGAAATGAGAAAACTTTTTGTTTCCGTTTCACTTACTTCAATGGAGTACATCGTATTAGGCACTAGGCGAGTTAGTGAAAATATTTCTTCATCAGCTGCAGACGATGCCTCTAGTACAATGGTAGCAGTGAAATAATTCACATCTTCAGGTATGGAATATCGAATCTGGTATTGCATGATGTCTCCATTTAGATTATGAGGTGTAGCAGGGGTCCACGATATGTCCAGTGAACTCTCGAATGTTCCCACAATAATGACATTTTCTGGGGGTGGCGCATCTGTAAAAGTTCAGAATATGCTTATTCATTTAAAGTATACATTTATCATGTTTATTGATTTTGAATTTAGATTCAGCTGATATTTCCATATTTCATTAGTATCCATATTAACACGAATATTACAAGTAAGTATTTCAAAACATTTTTTTTAGGGAGTTATCATCAATGAAATAGTGGTAATATGGCATCAAAAGTCCCGACGAAACCAGCTGAAATACTGTGGCGTCAGGATGGGGAGCGAGTTATCATTGGCAGACGATGTCAAATAGATAACGAACATATTTTATAGTGCCTTTTTAACAATCATCCTTGTTTATTAAGAAGAATTATATATTATTATTTTGTTCAAATTACTCATTCTTAAAAACACTTTGCTTTCTTTTGACGCACAATTTCCCCGTAAAGTATGCTAAATAAATCTTAACACGTCGCCCATAGAAATCACACGCAATACTGCAAATTCAGCGACACCCGCAGCAAAATACAGTTGTTGAACAATAGGCCAACATAATCGTGCCCAGACTTTGGCGGGTCTTTCAAGCAGATAAAGTAAGACTGTGATTGATTATTGTGTATAAGTCGAGGTAAACCTTTTCTATAAAATTTCATGAAATAAATGCGCTTTCGCGGCAAGACTAAACGTTTAGCAAAACATTTGAGTGCACTAATGATTGTGTAGATTCGTATTTATATAGTCTAGGAGCCAGGACCAGTAAACAAAAATTCGTGCAACACCCACCACAGATTTGGTTTGTCACTCTGGGGTGTTTCGGGGGTGTCTCTGGAACAATTCTAGCCCTGATGTACAGTTGATTTCTGTAGCAACACTATTATTTCTATCAATTAATTATGCAAATTTATGCAAACAAATCCCCTTTTTGTCTGTAAATCACTAAACATGGCTCAGAATATGCTGATTTTGTGCATGAATATTTCCTATGACTTAATTATTTAAAAAGGTTTTCAACATTAAAGGGACTTAGTAACATTGTCCAAATTCTCAAAATACAATTGGAATTCTAGCGGTTCCCTCATACCTTGTTGTATTCGTATTAACAATAAAATCATGGGACAGGTTTCGGTTTTCCTTTCGTTAAAAAGATATTTACAATTGAAGTGTTCAGATGTTAAATAATCCAACGGATCGGGAAAACCGTGTACAAAGTGAGTGCAATGAGTTTGTAAACATCACTTTGCATTTTTGCTCATTACTCGGCCATATAACGTCCATTTGACTTGTAATTTTCACACAATACCCTGTGGACATATCAGATAACAACAATATACATTGTATTTCTTTGATTTTTGAATTTCTTATGTATTTTTTTTGTTCTTTCGATTTTTGTTTTTTCATTGTTTTTTTTCAATGAAATAAATAATTGACCATTATCCAACAATTTTTATCCCAAAATGTAATAATTGCAGTGGTTAGAATGAAAAATAATAAAGGTTTTGTGTATTCTAGGAAAATAGCCATTTCAATAGGATTTGTACACAAATCACAAAATTGAGCAATTTTCGGGGTGACATTCACTTACAAAAGGTCATGTGGCTTCGAAACGTTATACCCGGTTGTCGCAAATTTCATCTCAAAAGTTGCGCAAGACCTCAATTAAAAAACTCATGGCGTCGCGCAGAAAATACCTGCTCGCGTTACGGAATTATCACGCGGAACTTCAAGTGGGGTGGTGTGGATTGCACCCAACTGGTGAGCATGTACTGCAGAGTACTGCTCACCAGTGGGGTGGAATCCACCCTACGTACACCTTGACTTTTTGCGTGATAATTCCGCAACGCGCGCAGGTCGCGCAGGTATCGCCGCGCGACTAAACAAGCTGTTTTGATTGAAGTCTTGCGCAACTTTTTAGACCAAATTCGCGGGAACCGGGTATACCGTTCCGAAGCCACATGACCTTTTGTAAGTGAATGTCGGCCCCGAAATTGCTCAATTCTTTGATTTTGTGTACAAATCCTATGGAAATGGATTTTTTCCTATAATACACAAAACCTTTATTATTTTTCATTCTAACCATTGCAATTATAATATTTTGGGAAAAACATTGTTGGATAATGGTAAATTAATCATTCCACTGAAAAAACACTAAAAACAAAAATCGAAAAAACAGGGAAATACATAATAAATTCTAAAAACAAAGACATACATAAGAAAAATTTGGCTGTCGCATATTTTTAATGTAATGTTGCAAACCTGTTCATTGAGTCATACACAATATTCATGCACAAAATTAGTATATTCTGAGCCATATCTAGTTCTTTACAGACAAAAGGAGATTTTTGCATAAATTTTAATAATTAATTGGTAGAAATAATAGTGCTAGAATTGTTCCAGAGACCCCCCCCCCCCATACATCCTAAAGTGACAAACTAAATCTGTGGTGGATGTTACATGAACTCCTTATCTAGGCCTCTTCTGAAAATTGGCTCGTGGACTAATAATGAGACATCGTCTGCTAACAATCATTCTCTCCCGTGGCTGACGTCATCAAAACATTGGCGTTTTTTCAGTCCAAAAAGCGCTTGTTTTCTATTCTTGCGATGGGGTTTTAATTTGCTATTGTACTATAGGATATCGTGTAGGCATGGGACATACCAAGTATTTATTATTACAATCTGTTAGCCCCTTGCTCTCTAGTGATCCATTATTCTCATATTTTATGATTTTCAATGAATGTATACTTTAAATAAGCTTCTGGGTTACAACCGAAACTCTGATCGACTCCAAATTTGGCATGGTGATAGATGTCCATGAGATCTACAATATTGCATAGTTAATTTGTTTTTTAAAATTAGGATATGCTAATTAGAGCTAATTAAATATGCACAAATTGTTTTTTTGTGTATTTTTTGTATTTTTCTCGGCAACCGAAACTCTGATCGACTCCAAATTTGGCATGGTGATAGATGTCGACGCGCTCTACAATACTGCACAGTTTAAAATTGTTTTCTAATTAGAATGCTAATTAGAGCTAATTAATTATGCCAAAATTGTATTTTTCTTTATATATGGTTATTCTTATGAAACAAAACTGTGTTCCTGGTACAATATACATGCTAAGATATCACAATCCCTGATAAAACGACAGGATAATCATGAAAATTGATTTAGTTTTAGCGTTTTCTATGTTTTTCTTTGTTTGTATCTTTTTCTTAGTTTTTCTTTGTATTATTCTTTATATATTGTTTTGTTTTATGCAAATGAGAATGCAATAAGTTCTATTCACCATGTAAAATGGAAATGCTAACAGTGCATGTGAAAAGATGGGCATAAAACTGCATTATAAAAGGTGCATCTAAAAACTCTGTATGTTATATATATGTAAGAATTGATTTTTTTTAAAATTTTCAGTGACACGCGATCGCAAAATATTACATTACTCCGGGATCGTTGATCCGGTGTGCGCAAATTTGGTATCAAAAGTTGCGCAAGACTCTAAGAAAAAAAGTCATGAAGTGGCACCGTAAAATATTTAAGCATTGCAAAGTAATCGCGAAAATAGAGGAGGGGGAGGGGGGGGGGGGGGGGCTAAATCAGCCCCACAGTCTTTTTAGGGTTAAAGGGATAGTTGAGTTTTTGTATATAGTGTACAGTTTTGGTCAAACTTAATTTCAGTAACTAAACCTGCACCATTACACTATATAAACCAACAGTTATAACTCCACCATGCTCGAAAGGGATACAAAATTACAAATGACTGAGTAAAAAGCCTGTTATCGTTCAAAAAGAGCCGTTAAAACTCAAGAGGGCGCTCTCTAAAAACACTCTCACACAAATTTATGTTATGTAGCGCCCTCTATACCAACACTCAACTATCCCTTTGATAAAATATATGTTTAATCTAAAACACGTGTTTCTCACTTTCTTCTTGTGTTTTTTTATTGAAGGATTCGCTTGTTTCGCTTTCCTCGTCCTTATTAGATGACGTCATAGAGATGGTGTACTCTGTGTAGGTTTCGAGGTCTTCTAATGTGTATGACGTAATGCTCGTGTCCCCTATGATCTCCATAAATGTACCACCGGGTGATGAGTAGTGAATTGTGTATATTTCGATCCCACTCCTGCACGCACCTGAATCGGTAGGGTTCTGTTTTGACATCGAGAAGATTGTAACAATTAATATCAATAGTTCTTATCTTGTTTTATAGAAACATAACTATATGCTTATATGTGCAGTTTATAACGATACATTTAAATGCTTAATCATTTTGATTTTTGAATCTGTTTCGATTGTTTGCCCCCCCCCCCCCCAAAAAAAAACCCCCAAAAAACAAAGCCAAAATAAATGAAGACAAAAATGCGATGCTGGTTGCAGAAACAGTTGAGTATTGGTACTTAATGAGAACATTTGTTTGGTTGTTTTGGTTTGCTTAAAGTCATACCTGTAAAGTGTCCAAATCCACAAAAATTACTTGGAGCTTCCTCGTTTCTCTTCTACCGTGTTGTTTAGCTTATGGTAAGAGAAGAATAAAATAGGGTTGGATTTTTTCAAATGTCTCTTAATATTTAGTATCAAGATAATTATCATTGAAAATCATTATTTGAAACACGTTGATTAACGCAATTGAAAAAAAGTACAATTGTCCTAGCTAAACATGTCCGAGCTAGCACTCGTGGGAAACATTCCAGACGCTACTGAACTTTGATCCAACGTACGTGCGCAAATTCCATGAATTCTGTACAGTAAACATACACGAGTGCGAATATCGTCAACGGCTGATTGTGACTGCTACAAATCCATGACAGGCCATCAGTAATTCGGTGATAAAATATGAACTCAATATTCTTTTTTTTCACTAGGTAAACAGTGTTCGTTTTCTTTCAAACTTTCACAAATCTTTCAATTGTATTTGACAATGATATTGATGTAGGATTGAAGTCTCAAATGTCATTTTGTGCAATATCTGACACTTTACAGGTATCACTTTAAACTCAACATCGAAGAACATTTAGGAATGCTTTTCAGAAGAGCACGATTCTTCGCCAATTACCCCCATAATTACAAAAATGCCAAATATAGTATTTGTTAACATTGACCCGGATGAAAAATTCATGTTTGCTATTCGAAAATATTCCCATGCATGGACATTATAAGCATGTACATTACAATGTTTGTGAAAACCCCTCCTGTTCTACGAAACGGCCCAATTGCTCCAAAAGTTAAAGTTTCGAAACTTCATCATTATAACATTATGTTACAGTTACATGTTAAAAAATAAATACAACATTATTGGTAAAGACAATACAACGCTGAATGTTTTAACGACATTTTAAAAATAGTTACAAAGAAAATAATTCATATTTACATTCCACGTCAACTGAAGTTCTTGGGGATTTACTGCGGTGGCTTGAATTCTAGAAGGAGCGGCGCTCGGTTCTATGAAAGAAAACAAGAAAACAACAATTCACTTAAATGCACAAAATACTACACCGTAAGTCGAACAAGAAGAAAATATCATGTCATTAGTACTCGGGACAATACATTAGGGACATTAGCCATCATAGTGCCTAAATAGAAACACACATTTTCCCTCCGAGTCTCCAAACATCCTACCTTCTGGAAACTAATGCATATTATTTATGTTGTTTATATTTTAAGCCAGGAAAGTGAAATGTTTACCAACATTATCAAACCCTGATGAAATCACATCGGAAGAAATTAACTTTAAAGGACAATGACACTCGGAAAAATCTTTGATTGTACTACATGTATAATTCACTAAAATAGGTCGAATCGCCTCTGAAAGTGTAAGCACGATCCGTAAAAAAAATCATATACTATATGGCTCTTACAAAAATAGCCATTCATTTATACCAGTGAATCATATTGGCAAAGCACTCTAGCAAACTTGTGGACAACTGCACATACGTTTTTAACACAAAATATACAAGTTGTTTAATTATCACAAAATATATGTTTACTCTTGTTTGAGTTCAACACATATTGTGTAGAACACATTTGTACACAACATATCATGTGTTTGGGGACTTGAAAAGTTTAACTATACGAACACATTGTACAATATGGGAACATTTTTGTAAAAAAACACACAAACAAACAAACATATGGGGAGTTGTCCACAAATTTATCAGAGTGTGTTGCCAATTTGAATCCCCCATATAAATACATGGTCATCTTCTTAGAGCCAAGGTTGTCTTATTTCTTTCCCTAATATGTTCCAACGAGTTCCTCCTCATCTCTTACAGTCTATAAAAGCATTACTTTGCTTGGGTTACGTTGTCATTTAAAGGCTATTTCATTTCACTTAAAGTAGTACATTTTAAGGTTGAAACATATTTCGACTCATTGAACATATAAAGCGTCAGAAACTCAATGAATTGGTAACACATCTGTGGCCATATTCATAAAAGCCCGATAGCCTATCTGTCAGCTAGGCCTTATCTCCTTGCCAAAATGCCATTTTGGACGATAACTAGCGGGGAACTCACACAACTCGCTTGGGTGATCACCTTTGTTTTCACAAACCAGTGCACAACACACACGTGCATAGATATGTCTTTAGTAATGTGTGTAGATTTTGCACGCTGTCTATGCCCTTACCATATCGACCAATCAACGAGCGTCTAAGCCCTGTAATACAATAGCCATTTAAAATCTTCGTAGCGGGTTGCTAAATCGTAATTCAAGAAGCACTGCTAACCATACCGATAACAAGCTAACAACTCGGATGATCTAATTTATTCATCGTGGCTGTCATGGTAACATTCCATCTGTCATGTCTGTTGCAAGTTTGTTTGACATCGCATAAAAGCGCTGTTTACTCGAACGTGTGAATGAACGAATTGTTCCTTATTGTTCCAATCATAAAAGCGTCTTATGTGTTCTACAACATGATGCAGTAAGGGGGGGGGGGGGGGGTAGTAGAACATAATTGTCTTATCTGGGGTAAACGGGGGGGGGGGGGGGGGGGGCGGTAACTTGTGTCCAAAACAAAAAGCTTGCTATAATTCCTAAATGTAATGGTGTTACTGTAGATATGAGCGTGAGTAGGAATTATGTTTTTTTTTCGGGGCGGGGGGGGGGGGGGGGGGGGGGGGGGGGAGGGATCACGTGTAAGCACATGTTTTCATAGCCACCCCAATGAAGTAAAACCAAATACATCTCCCTCCTCATTACGATCAAGCTCCGCCACGCTTATAATATGATAGCATGACAAGGGAAACTATTGGAGTGAAAACAGAAACGAAATTGCATTAAATAGTATTATATATAGATAGATTCATCAAAACAGAATTGAAATCACATAAAATCAATCCGAACTGCAAAAGTAAGCTAATATGTCACAAAAAAGGACAAATAAAGGGAAATTACTCTCCAGATAAAAACATGTAATTTAAGCTGATAAAAGATGTTATTGCTGAAGTACAAGGATGCTAGGGCAAACACGGAAAAGTATGTTACTTGGGGAACAATTTTGAACTAACATCACGCTATCATAAAAAAATCTCTAATATCCCTTATTCGAATATTCCTCTTGCCATGTTCACGATCGCGCCACACGCATATACACACAAAAACCGGGCAGATTGTTACTTGCTAGCAATTTAGAGGTACATCAGAGTACCTCTAAATTTTTGGTCCAGTGTCGCTAAAATTTGTCCTATCTGGCTTTGGTGAATAAGAAAAAATTAGCTGGGTGTTAGGTCGTCATTCAACTTCACGCCTTTGTTGTAAGTCCAACAAAGCTCTATTCAGAACGTCCCGCATAAATAGATTTCAATGCATTTAGTCAGCACCGCAGATCTATTGTTGTAATTGTTCGCATTTCGACTAACAATGTCGTGGAATACCAAATGCTTGTGGAATTTAGACAGATGGGTTGTCATGCTAGGCCAGGCCTTGACTACGATAGCGAATTTAGCCTATCGGCCTTTTGTGAATACCAGTTAAGCCTAGCGGACATCGAAATCGTAATTTGATCAACCAACTAGCTTATCGGGGTTTTATGAATATGGCCACTGGTTAATAATACACATTAAACATGCATGATACATCATTATGTATCATGCATGTTATGTATTATGTATAAACTATCAGGCTGTCAGTTTTCCAGATGTGTTACCAATTCATTGAGTTTTCTTGCATAATACTTATAATAACATAATGGCTTTGATTCATCCATTTCATAAGGAAATTAACAAATTGTCATAACAAAGGAGTGTACATGTGCACGTCGATTAATCATATATGTTTTTACAAAAAAACCTACTCGCGCAAAGTGTTTTAGCATTTGTCACTGGTGACCTTGGTCCAGTACCCCCGGTCCCCTCTCTCACTGCAGCAACACTGAACTGGTAATCAGTGTCTGGCTGCAGATCATCCAGCACGATATATGTCACTCCTGGTCCTACTGTCATCCCTTCTGACGGTACAGTGAGTAGCGTGGATTGGTAAATGGTGTACCCAACCAGTGGAGGATCGCCTATGTCATTCCCGTCAGCATTCCAAGTAGTCCACTGCAAACCAATTGTGCTTGAAGTTACCCCGTACGTCGTAGGAGAGGAAGACAGTACTGGCAGAACTATGAGGATACAATTCATTACATGCATGTATGTATTAAGATTACGGTACTGCTTCAATTGTGTTCAAATAAATACAAGTCATTATACGTCATGTTATGAAATTATGTAGAGACACTGAAAATTTCCGAAATGTCGAACTTAAAGCGTGTTGACCAACAACAAAATCAAAGGTGAGAGGGATAGTTCAGTTTTGGTATTGAGAGTACAGTTTTGGTCAAACTGAATTTCAGTAACCAAAACTGACACCATTACATTACAAACTAATAGTTACAACTCCACCATGCTCGAAAGGAATACAAATTACAAATGACTAAGTAAAAAGCCTGTTATCATTAAAAAAAGAGCAGTTCAAATTTAAGAGGCCGCTCTCTAAAAACTCATCGATTTCAACCATTTTAAATCAAATATTGTGCATGTTCGGTTTTGTTTAAAAAGTGATTAGATAGACAGATAATCAACAACTACTTAAAAACCTATTTTGTAAATTTTTGAAAAGAGAAAGCATTTAAAAAAAATAATTAACGGCTGGTTCAAAATTATCGAATACTTGTAGGGCCCCACATTCATTACAAATGGCTATGTTTATAGATATTTCAGCCATTTCTGAACCGATTTTGATCAAATAAAGTTTATTCTGTCATTAAAATATGATGCTTTTTCAATTATACACTAAGTTTTTCTTATCTCACAAAAAAAATATTTTGTGTAGCGCCCTCTATACCAAAACTCAACTATCTCTTTAAGTGTGGCATTTGCTTTAGATTTCGATACTACAATCCACCATTGCTAGTGTAGTGCTTGGTTATTACCCGCGTAATTAGGTCAAGAGCATTCGTGTGATACACGCTCTTGCACGCACATTGATTTGTTTAATGCACATTTAATTTTTTAAGGAGCTGCACAGTTGTTATCGTTCACATGCACAAGTTAAACATTTTGATTTTGATACAATATCTGAATAATTTAAAAATTAGAAACCACAAGAATGGATATAACGCAACGTTTTGTTTGTACACACCACATGTTACTTGCAGTTTCTTGTTATCTATCACTAATTTCATAGTGGTGTCATGTTCGGTATCACACCAATGAAATATCGAAATAATTCGCCTAATAGCACTTCGATCGGTATAACGATGGAATACCCCTTCCGTACAATTTCGGAATGTGCAATGTCAAAGGATCGAAATAATTCTCCTTACCGTAGGTTGTGGAATTCACTTCCAATCTGGTTACTTCACTGCCTCCTAACGCATATAACCCGCATACATAAATACCAGGAGAAACACTTATTACATCGAAAACCACAGAGAGCTCATTGTCCATTTTAGTACTCGAAACCTCGGTTATTCCCGTGTCATCAGCCAACATGTTGTCGTAGTGATATAATCGGACATCTGATTCCGTTGTTAACGAGCCCCCAACAAGTAAGCAGGTGAAGATTGATGATTGGTAGGGATTAACAGGGTTCGATGTAACACTGTTAATTCCTGCAGAATAGTAATACAGGAGCGGCAAAATAAGAACATATGAAACTATGTCATTTAATTTTAAAAATCTTAGTCCGATCAATATCTTGCAAGAAAACTAAACTTCCACACTACATTATTAGAATATTATGTCTGAGCGTATTAAAAAAAAAGTCAGTTATTTCAAAATATTATATTTTCATACCATAAACGTGATATAGAGTGGTGAAGTGTGATGTCATAAAAAATCAATTTTTCGAATTTTCAAATTTGAACTTCATTTTCCGAAAGAGTATCAAAAATAATGTCCAAATACCGAAAATCAATTGAATATGTTAAGTATTGGCTGAAATATGCCCATCCGAAAGAATTTTACTTCAATGGGCAATCAGTGTTGTAGTGCTCTGGTTCATCAAGTTATGAACCAGACCACTATAACACTGATTGCCCATTGACAAAAAAATTATTCGGATGGGTATATCTCAGCAAATACTAAACATATTCAATTGATTTTCGGTATTTGGACATTATTTTTGATGCTCTTTCGGAAAATGATTTTTTATGACGTCATGGCTTCTGTACTCTATATATGCACAGAGTAACTATGTAGCTTTCACTTGATACTTTTTCTGAATCAGCAGTACCACGCATTGCTGAGTTCTTTGTTGTTGAGAGGACATGTGCGAAACCCACTTTTTGCAAGTTTTTAATAATGAATAAATTCCTAAAATCAATGGTGCCACACTTAAATGTTGCGTGATTTAAGTCGATGTTTGTTTTGTGGGTCCAAAACATCCAGCTCGTGTCGAATGTGACCCACACATCATCCCGGTCATGAGGAAGAGATGAAATCGCCTTGTTCGTTAAATGTTCAAATTATAGGCCTTATCCAGGGGAGAGGGGGGGGGGGGGGGGGTGTTTGGGGGGGTTTGAACCTCCCCTTTTCAAATTGTAACTGGTCTCAAGACCAAATTTTAGCGTTCTCGACCATCATTATCGATGGTCTCGGCATCGAAAAGTGCGAAGAACCACAATCTCGGTCTCGAAATTGTCGGAAAATTCGCGGTCTCGACTTGACAAGTTTTCTACGACTACCCCCCCCCCCCTCGCTTAAAGGACTCTTAACCACTGGATCTTAGTCTCGGCCTCGACAATTTTGGACAGGACCTGGTCTTGGTCTCGAAAATGTCGAAAATTTTCTTCTACTACCCCCCCCCCCCCCCCCGCTAACAGGAATCTCGGCCTCGGCCTCGAAAAGTTTGGACCGGACCTGGTCTTGGTCTCGAAAATGTTGAAATTTCGCAGGTCTCGGCTTCGAAAATGTTCTACGACTACTACCCCCCCGGCTTCAAAATGTATACGGACTACTCCCCCCCCCCCCCCCGGTTTCGAAAATTTTCTACGACCCCCCCCCCTCGCTTACAGGACTCTTAACCACTGGATCTTAGTCTCGGCCCTCGAAAATTTTGGACAGGACCTGGTCTCGGTCTCGAAAATGTCGAAAATTCGCCGTCTCGGCTTCGAAATTTTCTTCTACTACCCCCCCCCCCCCCCCCGCTTACAGGATTCTCGGCCTCGGCCTCGAAAAGTTTGGACCGGACCTGGTCTTGGTCTCGAAAATGTTGAAATTTCGCGGTCTCGGCTTCGAAAATGTTCTACGGACTACTACCCCCCCCGCTTACAAAATGTATACGACTACTCCCCCCCCCCCCCCCCGGTTTCGAAAATTTTCTACGACTCCCCCCCCCTGCTGACAGATTTTTTTTCTGACGATAACCCCCCCCCCCCTTGAAAAAATCGTGGGTACGCCACTGACTACTACTACTGCTACTGTTTCTACTACTTATACTACTACGTGTATAAATATATCTTCTACTTCAACAATACTTAAACTACTACGACTACTACTATACTACTACTACTACTACTACTGGGCAATTCCCACGGTAACGGAAGGACATTCAGACGCAATTTTTGAAATTAATCAAATAATTCCAGGATCCTGCTTAGGATTCATCATTGTAAATAACATTTCTGAGACTCTTGGTGGGACACCTTTGATTTCCTATTTTGTTATTATTATTTTTAACATTACGTTTATTAGATATGGACACTAATGAGGCCGGTAACGGAAGGACGGAAAAATAGACATGGATTTTCAAGTTCTTTAGTTATGATCCAATCTCTGTGAAGTTTCAAATGCTATCGTGTTATATTGGCTCATAGTCCATTCCCTAATGTTCAAAGAGTATTACAACATTTATTTGAAAAAAAATATGTCTATTGGTATGTTAATTACAAGAAGTTAATTGCTTCACTGTTCGGTACGGAAGGACAGTAACGGAAGGACAGAGTTTTTGATTCATTACAAATATACTTTAGGGCCTCTCAAAAAACTGAAATTTTAATGTGAACACATATTGGTGATATTCCAATCATCCAATTTGGTACCTTTAAACAGAAAAAATAATAGAAAGGAATGCAAAAAATGAAGAAAATCTAGAAATAGGCACTGTGTAGTCCCATGTGTATGGGTTCATGTATGGTGTCTGTTTCTCCTATCAGGAGACGCCCCAATGTTTTTTTAATCATGTAAACTGAAAGATATCATTATGTGATCATGATTTATGAAAAATAATCCAGAAAAAATAAACAATATCAAAAATAATCCTCATTTGATTTTCCACTTTTGGCTCATTTGGCGTGGAACTGACCTACTACTACTTTTACTACTTCTACTACGTCTACTACTACTACTACTATATTTACTACTTCAACAATATAGACGATGTATAATCTAACTTACCAAGACAGTTTTGATTGTCTGGCTCCAGTTCATATCCCAGTTGACATGAGCAGTAGAAGGATCCATTAGTATTCGTGCAGTTTCCATTGGTCGAGTCACAGGGATAATGGCCAGCACATTCGTCAATATCTAAAGGTATAATGAGAATATATTTATTTTTACATTGATTTTATTTATTTCAATAA